>VZTY01006115.1:336727-369045 GCA_013400935.1 Turnix velox
CAAAAGCATTAACTGTAATAGCCAACACACATATAAATAAGACTCATTTTTCCTTTTTAAAACATCACGGGGAAAGTCAATTCCCACCACGTGATGGACGGCGACTTCCTAAATATTAATAAATATATTACAGGTATTTACAAAGCTTCTGGTTTCATCCTGTGATGCGAGCGTGGAAGCTCAGAGCGTAACTAGGACCATGCTGGGCAGCACCGCGGGCTCGGCAGGCAAATAAATGGCTGCAGCGGATTTGGGATGCTGGCGCAAGCAGCGAGATGATGGAAAGATAAAAATAGCCCACTCACTCCGCAGAGATCCAGGCAACGCAGCTCCTTCGGGCTTTGCATGACAAACCAACCCTCCCCTGCTTTCTCTGGCGTTGGATGAAATGCCAGGATAAAGCGGAGCAACCGAGGCAGATAGGAGAGAGGGAGCCCCCACCCCTCCCGCCACGTTTTCTGGCGCTTGCTGCAACGTGCAGCAGCAGCCCAAAGGGTTTTTCTTCCCCGGTAATATGGCAGGTATCTGCTCTGCCCCACAGCAGCTCTGGTCAAGCAAACATGGAGCAGTTGGTATAAACATTGCGTTGGCATTTGGTGTTTGTTCCTGGGCGAGTGCAGCAGAGCCTGACCTGAACCAAGGGCTACCAGCCATCCTGGGAGGGCAAAGCTGGAACTTGAGGCTCTGCCACTTCCCCAGAGCCACCCAGCACACTGCCAAGGTGTAAGTGGCACAAGAGTGTCACAGGGGAGTAATTTCGCTCAGATCCTGCCTGCTCCACAACATCCTACATACCTCTCAAAGGGGAAGATAAAGGTGCTGGATGGCCAGCACACCTCAGGGGCTTGAGGGAGCCGGGGGAGAGGGCTGGCAGCAGAGGACGGAGTCGGTTTAGCTTTGTGGCTGAGCCATTCCCAGGAGAAAATGATAAAACAACAGGGGAGATGCAAAGTGAATTTCATACATTTCTTTTTGGTGGAGTTTGGCTGATGCGCTGTGCAGGGCAGCAGCACACACACTGCCTGCTTTTGGCACAGAAAGAAGAAAAAGTGCTGATGTGACTGAGATCAGGAGACCCCTCCAGCCAGAGCAGTCCCTTCCTGCTGCTCACCCCACTCAAGCCCACAGCCTTGTCTCACAACACTTCTCCAGGTGCTTCAAGATGCCCGTTTCCAGAGGTACCCCGAGGAGAGGACAGGGACAGCCGAGATGGAGACTTAGCCTTGAGCCCTGCTTTTCCTCTTTGCATTGGTTCAGCAAAAATTAAAAACATTCTTTCAATAAGCCCTGCATATGCAAAAATTCTCATTTTTTTCCATGGGGGCATTTAAAGAAAAATAGGGATGGATGAGTCCATGGGAAGGCTTAAGGAGACTTTTACCTGTGCTTTTTGAATCAACTCATAAAATACCATGAAAGTGAAGGCTGCAATGTCACACTTTTGAAGGGCAAGCCTTGCTCCCTTCCCCAAGGCAGCAGGGCTGCAACCCAGCTACCACAAGGGAACCAAGCAGCCCCAGTGCCCTATGGGCTCTGCACCTTCCTTCCCAGGGCTTATCCATCCATGGGTTATGTTTTAATTAATTATGTCTTAAAAATCACATCATGGAAATCCAGACCTGGCTACTTTGGAGCAGTTCTGAGGTATCTTTCAATAATCCGAAGTATAGAAATGTTAATAAATAGATCTGAAACTTTTCTGCTATGTCATTCTATAATACACTGCTGTATAGATATTAAATATGCCTCAGGGTATTAAAAATTTTATGAAAAAGTTACAGTAGTTGATTTTCAAGTATTAATAACTTGGCTATGTTAGCTTGTTTTTAAATACCAAAATGATCTGTCCCAAAATTATTGACTAAACCCTGGCTACGCCTGAATTTAAAAAAAAAGTACTTTGAATATAAAAAAAAAAAGTGCAAAAAAGCATGAAGATGTCAATTAATATTGTAACATTCTTGGAACTTCTAAACAACTAGTCTAGCACTCTTTTGTATGTGAATTAAACAGGGAAAAAGAACAAAATGAAGTTAAAAATAAAAAAAGAAGAGAGAGAGATTGCTCCCAATCTGAGACAGATGTGTCCCAAATTTCAGCAGAACACAAATTTTTACAGCCAAGTTACAAACCCCAGAAAAAATGGGGTTGTCAGTGGATATGCTGTCAGACATAACTATAGCAGTATCTGTGTGCTCCGTTATAATACAAATGTACACCTCACATGCCATTTCCTCTGAGTAACAACCACAACAACTTTACAGGTATTCTCTTAAAAAAATTAGAAGCCTCCCTTATTTCCCATCCTCCCCCATCAACTGTACAACTCTGCCCTACTACTCAAATTCACTGCTACTAGTAGTCGTCATCGTCATACATTCAAGAGAGAAAGTAAACTACTAAAACCTGCTCAGGAGATAACTTCAAAGAACACTAAGGCTTTAAAAAGCACAGCAGTTCAGGGGAATGGTCAAGCACGTGGGTCAAGAGCTTCAGCTTGTGTTTTGCCCCAGGACACGGACACTGTGCTGACCCCTGATCTCAGAACAACTGAAACAGGCCAGAAGAAAGATGGTTTTCACCACGGTCACTCAGGCTTGGTGCCTGGTGTGCCCTGCTGTAACCCTTTGCTGTCCCAATCAGGCCATGAAATGACTAGGCTGGTAACACCAATATGACTTACTCTGCTAACACTGACACTTTGCTAAGGTCTTCTTCTCCATTAAACACAGGTTTTCAGCTCTTCTCCATTAAACATAGGTTTTCAGCTCTTCTCCTGACAAATGATTCAACATGGTTAAAAAAGACTGAAAGCAAGAAAAGGCTTTCTAGTTTCAACGCACACATACAAAAGAGGCAACAATTTTCAAACTACTGATTTTCTCCCAGTGCCAGCAGCCAGCCCCGTTGCCCATCATTCATTCTGCAGAGATCTAAACACTAAGTCTCTGGGATCCACTGGAGTAGGAAATCCTGTGGCCTAATGCAAACTCAAGCCGGTCGAGTGAAACTGAAGCAACGAGATGATATATAATCCAGTTTCAGTGACCTTGCCCGTGGATGATGACCTCATGAAGACAAAAGCAAAGGAAAAGGCACAAGGCTCAGATCTCATTGATAGTCCTTTCAGAGGGGCAGTACTCCGAGGTTCCCGGTGATGACATGTAGAAGGACTGCGTTTTCCTTTTTAACCTGGCTCGCTTGTTGGCCAGAGACAGGCTGCGCCGGCTTGAACTGATGATTTCTGAAATAAACTTCTTGCAGTCCACGCAAACCTCCATGGTGCTCCAGTCCTCCATTAATTCTTTGGGAAACTCTTCGTGTGACTTATCCACAGATTTGGACCTTGAGGTCAATCTGAAAGGCAGAAGAGCAGGACCTGTCACGCTATTTGGCAGGACAGAAGGTGCCCCAAGCAGCACCTTTGGAAACAGCGCATCAGAATGGACTTGATACAAATTCTCCTTTCTCCTGTCCCAAAAATGACACCAAAGATGTCAAGGAAGGCCTCTTCCAGCAAGACTGCAGAGTCACTAACTGAGGCTATGTGTAACATTTACTGTAACAAAAAGAACCTTGCTGATAATCTATTCTATGATTCTATAACAACTATAAACCAATGATGTAGTGGGAGGTGTACCTGCCCATGGCAGGGGGGTTGGATCTAGATGATCTTCGAGGTCCCTTCCAACCCAAACTATTCTATGATTCTATGTGTTTGGCTAATTTGACTTATTTGATAGAGCATCATAGCTCAGGTGAGTTACGCAGAGGGTTCATACTGTAGATCACCTCAAAAAGGACCATTTCTTCCAGATTTAATTTCTCAGATTAGCTTTGACCACCATCTACATGTAAGATACAAAACTATTAGGTAACTTGGAAACGTCAAAGTGAAAAAAAAAACCCAGTGTAAAATAGAATTAGAAAAATCAGGGAAAAAAAGGATAAATCTGTGTAAGACTCAACTAAATTCTCATTCAGTGAGTGATTCCAGCCCTCAAGATTTATCTCTGTAGAGTCTATTCATGCTAAAAAAAAACACATTAGGGTGAGTGTCAGGAGGATGGAGCCAGGCTCTTCTCAGTGACCTCCAATGATAGAACTCCAGGCAATGGGTGCAACAGGAGGTTCCATAGAAATCTAAGAAAGAAGTTTATCACAGTAAGGGTGACTGAACACTAGAACAGACTGCCCAAAGAGGTTGTGGAGTCTCCTTCTCCAGAGACATTCAAAACCTGTATGATCTAGTCTAGGTGTTCCTGCTCTGGCAGGGGGATTGGACTAAAGGTCCCTTCCAATCCCTGATATTCTGTGATTCTGTGATTTTTGCAGAGGTGCTACAGAAATAAAGTTGTCCCAGACTTTTGTTTTTTGTCACATGTAAAGTGGAAGAGGTTTAAGACAACCTGTTAATATGGCTAATTCTGTAAGTCAAAGCAATGAGTGGAAGAGATGCAGATTTTCAGGCTTTGTAGAAGTTACAAGGATAACTAGAGACATTGACAACTACAAAAGATGCAGACAGCATCTTCTTAATGATTAACAGTTCAATATGAAACACTTTGGAGGCATTTCCAACAGATACACATGAGCCAGGGTTGTTTCTCACCTGGACATGCTCCGCAGTGATCGGTGATGACTTGTAGAGGGTTTCTCTGGCCTCATAAAACTTTCTCCTCTTTGCAAGGTGGAAGGTCCCAGTGAGAAGATGGGGAGAGTAGAATATGGCTTTGATGGCAACCGCATCTGTTGGAAACAGCAGGAGGAACATGCAGCATCATTACAAAGGTTACAGCTTCTTAGAAAGGATCTAGCCACAAGATTACATACTTACTTTTTTGCAACACTGTGAACACACAGGCCTGTGGAAGAAAGCAAGAGCATGAATAATCTCTTTGTGAAAAATTACATTTAAATGAAGGATAAGGCATAAATGTTTTCAGAAGTTTGAATCCCCCTCAACCTTGCCTTAAACATTTTTATTTTTAGAGCTTCTTCAATGCAATAAATTCAATCAGAATATGAAGCCAAAAGCAGGATACAATAAAAAGAACTAAGCAAAATTTAAAAATAGGAAGAAAAAAAAAAGAGCTGGTTTTCCTCACTTGATAAGAGACACAGTAAGTCAGTGTTTCCATAGTTCTCCAGACTTACTGTCTCACTGTTCAGCTTCATATTTTTCATTTTGCCTACAAATGATTCCCTTTCCCTTCTCCTCCCACAAATATGCTAAAAATAATCCAAAAGGTAAATTGTCTTGAAATGTTTTCCCCAACAACAGAGATGATGCAACTGTTGACTGAGGAGTCTGAATAAATTCCATCTAAATCTCCCATGAGCATGAAAGACAAATGAGGGTTTCTTTCACATTTAGACAAGAGCTTCAGTCAAAGGAAGCAATTCTGTCACTTAGGAAGGAACTGGTTTTGCACAATTTTTTTAAACATCAACTGTTACAGACATAAAAACAAACAACAATAAGCAGCAAATGTGTGAAGTTCTAATGTATAAATCAGTATTTTTCCCTCTGAAATAGTATTCATTTATTAACAGAGACTAAATTCTTACCTCTTGCAGAACTGACAGGTATAAGACCAGGTAAAGAAAGAAAACCTTCTTGTTCGACAGCAAAAGCAGAGCTGAAAGAACAGAAGAGTCACAACGTTAGGTAAGGCAAAGTCCTGCACAACAATGAATTCATTTCTCAGTTGCCATCAACAAGTCCACAGCTGCAGTACTACATCCTGTTCTGGGGTCCATGTTTCTAAGATCATATTGAAAAGGATGGTCCAAAATTTTGCCCCTCTATTCATCTCTGGGTAGGCCCCACCTGGAGTATTGTGTCCAGTTCTGGAACCTTCAACATAAGGAGGACACTGAGCTGTTGGAGCAGGTCCAGAGGGGGGCCAAGAAGATGATCGGAGGGCTAAAGCACCTCCCTTATGAGGACAGGCTGTAGGATTTTGGGTTGTTCAGCCTGGAGAAGAGAAGGCTTAGGGGGGACCTCACAGTGCCTTATCAATACCTGAAGGGGGGCTACAGAAAGGCAGAGGAAGGACTTTTAAATAGGATATGTGATGGCAGGACTAGGAGTAACAGATGCAAAATGGAAGAGAGGAGATTCAGGCTAGATATAAGAAAGAAATTCTCCACAGTGAGGGTGGTGAGACACTGGAGCAGGCTTCAGAGAGGTTGTGGATGCTCCCTCTCTGGAGGTGTTTAAGGCCAGGCTGGACAAGGCACTGAGCAACATGGTCCACTGGGAAGTATCTGATCCTATAGCAGGGGGGTTGGAACTAGATGATCTTTAAGGTCCCTTCCAACTCAAACCATTCTATGATTCTATGAAAATTGCATCTTCATATATTTATAAATACTCCTTCTAATTTTCTACCTAAATTAAACACTTGTCATATTTTTATTAACTTATTTTTACTCCTTCCCCACTCTTATTACTACACAAAAACGCAACTGCAATGTAAGAGTAACCCCAGTAAGGAAGGGTAACTTACAACTGCAGAAACAAGAATGAATGAGCATAAATTCTGCCATGAAAACATTCAAGAAGGGAGTTGTTTGTGACCTGGGCCAGGCTCTGGGACACAAAGTTTTTGCCTGGAATAGCATTTGATGATTTTCTTCCTATCCTACATTTCTGAAAATGTAGGATAGGAAAGTGGAGGAAAAAGCTACTAGTCATCTTACTCTAGGAAAACCTTTACAGCAGGATAATAATTCTCATCAGTTTACTCAAAGGAGGGAGGAAGCATTGCTTAAGAATATTACTAGCAGGGAAAGGCAGTGAACAATAAAAAGTTCAGCAGTCAAACAAAAGATGATACACTGAGAACCAAAGGTTCAGGTAAGGCTAGATAAATTTGGTTAGAAATAAAAGGGAACTACTTTAATATTGGGGTAAAATAATTAAAGCCTCCTCTTCCTTTGAGATTTGATAAAAGCCCATTTTAACCTTTACATAACATGACAATAAGCAATGGGTGAATCTAATGAATGATATTTTAAGATCCTTGTTCCTCTGCCTTATATATACTAAATCTTTAAATCTGCATAATAGACACAGGTAGGTCTATAGGTAAAATACACTCCGAAGTCAAAATTGTCATGCTAGAGTTGTTCAAGAAGCACATGTCAAAAGAGAGGGGAGGGAAAGGACAGTACTTCTACTGATAAATACCAAATCTCAATCTGCAGTTTATGGATAAAAATGTGTTAGTTAATGGATTCTCTAATACTTTACCTCCTTCTGGGGTCACAAATTGTCTGACTTCTCTGAAGGCTTTCATTCCCTCTTTGCTTGACAGTGAGGATTCACATGAAAAACCTGTTCTAATTCTGTAAGGCTACTGTTACTCTGTTTTCTGACATAGAAATTACTGCAGCAGACACGGGGGGCAAAAATAAATTCAGTCAATGAAGTTTAAAACAATGAAGTAAAGATATGCTGTGATAATTGCAGATGCTACTGCGTTTGTATAGACAGTCTAAGCAAATCAGGTGTTTCTACGAAAAATTTTGATGTTTCTGCACAGAATTCAAGAAAGCCATGTGTTACATGGTTAGGGTGAGCTTGGTGGATATTCCTTCTTTTTCTCCAATACAGAGTAAGAAACAAAATAAGTAGATGGGAGACTTGTGCAACCAGCCTCCCTCAATAAGATTTGCAGTTTCCATGGACCCATTCCTACCTTTCCTTTTTTAAGAGCAGTGTAGACATCCTTATATTGCTGGTACTTTTCCAGCTCTGCCTTCACCAGCACCTGACGGATGTGCATCACCTCCTCCACTGTCAGAGCCAGACATTCCACCGGGTAACAGAACTCCTCCTGGAAGCCAAAAACTCTGTATTATTTCAAGGCCAAAAGGCTTCCTCCAGACTTCAATCTAGACAACCAGCCACCTGGTTAGTAATTCCAGAAACAGAGAGTTTTTCCCTTCAAACTGGAATAGCACCGGCTCATTCATGGGCATCACATGAGTTTCAAACCACTGGAGACTGTGTAAGTGTGAGCTAAATGGTCTGATGCTCAGCCTTCACAACAATAACAGTTTTCTTCATTTTTTCCTCCTCAAACCACCTGACCCCTCACTCTGTTTGTCTTTTATTACAAAGGTTTGTTTCAATCCAATCAGCACTTGAGTTTGTAATGTGGAAGGGAAAAAGCAATTTGGCAGATGATATGACTATTAAATATATTGTTTGATGTCACACAATTTCTTTGAGACTCTGTGGTGCCCAGAGTGGCCAAAGAAAGTAGTTAGTAGCCCGTTCTAGAAGAAATTTTTATTCAGTGGTACCACATCTTGGTGCTCACATGATCAGAATCCCACCAAGACTACAAAAGGTTGTGGCAGTTCAGGCAGAAAAGTCCTCCTTTCTGCCCCAGGAAATTAATAGCAGCAATTTAAGCTTTATAGAATGAACTTCAAATATAAAGCAGAAGAACCAGCTACCCACTGTCGCATTATTAATTGCAGAGACTCAAATCTTGAGTTGAAATCTGGTTTCAAGTTTAAAAATTTTGTGTCTGTTCTGGATTAAAACATTCAGGTGAACACTGAGTGCAGAACTCCCAAATTAGGTACCAGGGAATAAAAACCACCAACCCAATTTGTAATCCAGCCCTGTAGTTGATTACACATTTCCAACAGAAAGACAGAAACCTCTGTGGGAACTGCTCCCATTGCTTTATGCTTAGCGACCCTTTTCAGTCAGCCCAGGGGGGCTGCTGCAGGGTAATGACAATGACATGTAGCACTCGCTGAATAAAGGAAGGAAATTTCTCCTGCAAATACAAAGACGTGGCTGACAGTTTGGAGACCTCGTTTACAAATTGGAGTGATGAATCGGATTAGTCATGAAATGCTCTATTTTCACTTACTCAGAGGTTGTTCTGTCTTTCCATTAGATTCAAAAGAAAATCTTTCTACTTTGAAGACCTGGCAAACATTAGCATTTAGGAACCACCACATTTTTAAAAACTGTTGTCTTACCTATCTAGAAAGGGAACACAAAGAAACTTCACTCTGTTTAAGGCACCCCACAAAAGACTAGAATTGAGTTAACTTTGTTAGATTTGCCAGCTAAACTTCTGGGGCAGAGAATCACTGGTTTTCTGGAAAGAACAAACTACATCAAAAGCAACTGCAATTTGCTCTGCGGTGCTCAACAGCACAGCCAAAACAAAAATCCCTGCTGTTCCCTCTGAGCAAGTTTCGAGCTAACCAGCAGCTCTCAGTGTTTCATTCAGGGTTCTTCCCATAGCAACTGCCTCGCCATGGAGAAGGCACAGCTGAAGGCTGGGGGGAGAGGAAGTGGGTGGGAAAGCGGGATGCACACAATGCCAGCAAAACCCCTCAATTCCGCATCGTGGGAGAGTGAGAGAAACTGCCCAAGGTGAATGGAAGCTGACTTGAATGCCTGTAATCAATCAGAGCTTTAAGGCCTTTAGAAATGGATTTCTTACTTGAAGCTCTTCCTTCCCCCTCATGAACGCCCATTCCTTTAATTTACAGAACGATGATGTCGGGGAATATTGCTCCTTTGAAGAAAGGCTGCGGATCTGCTATAGGAGTAAAGCAGGTACTAAGGGAATAGTGTGGGCCTGCTGTTGTACCAATTGAAGAAGAGTTATCTCTAAAGCAAGTAGAAACAGCTAGCAGGCAACAGGGGAAACATAGAAAACGTTCACATGTTTAAATGCTAATGTTTTAATTCCAGAGGTTACACAAGGACAACAAAACGTTAATGCAACATTAAATGAAAGATAAATATTATGCTGCTTTCAGAAAATGGCTTGATTCTTTTTGTTTTTTTTTTTCCTTTTTGGAATAGAAATAAGTACATAAGAAAATCTTTTGTTTCATCACTACCTCTAAGGCATTGAAATTAATTAAAATTATGCTAAGCTCTGACTAAACGCCATTAAGTGATGATGCTTTGGAGTTATTGCTCAAACTCCCAATAATAATCTGCACCCAAGTGAGAGAACTGCAGCTCTCTGAAACGCTTGCATACAATAAAACATACTAAAGATAAAATGTGGTTTGAAAGGTCTTGATTTTCTGGAATTGTACTCAATACTCATTTTAATATTAAAGATGAGTCAGTATCCTAATTTTTAAAGGGAAAAAAAAAATCTCACTTAAAAATACTGCTCTGAACTTGAAGTCTTCATAATCTTCATTAAAATTGCTGTAACACTTTAACTGTGAAAACTTATTATTTAACTTATTTGCACCCTAATAACTTCAGGCATGTATCTGGGTTTTGTGTTTTGTTTTTTTTTTAACTCGGAAAAAAGCATGTACTAAGATTTTAATAACTATAAAGTAAAATAAAGTGCTTTGTGGGTCATTTTCAGCACACACCCTTAATATGTCCTTATGACTGAGGATTTTTTTCACTCATGTACTCCTTGTAAAACTCCTCAATAAAGGGTATCAGTAGGCATTCAAATGAACTGCCCTAGTTAATTGCAATATGAAGAAATGCCAGATTCATCTCTAAATCCTGCAATTCAAAATACCTCAAGCACTCTCAATTCTTGTTGCTCTTACAGACTAAAAGTTTCTAAGAAATCAGGTGGATATCACAACTCTAAACTGCACTGCAATAGGTTTCATACTTTCAATTACTGGCTGGGGAATGAAAGAGAAGGAAAATATTAAATTATTAAGTCCATGTAGGGCTAAATTAATTAAGTTTTTATTTGCAGTGGATTTGCCTTCTCTGGTACCTATTTATGAGCTAGTATGCAAGTTCTGATACATAAATGTGCTGAGGACTAAAACCATATGTATGTTTTCAAGTACAGCAAATTGCAAATGCCCTTCCATTCTATACAGTGTATCTTGGAAGACTCATAAAACCTTATTCTTTTCAACATAGTTGAAGGATTACAATAGTTTTGCAGAATTTTTGCTGCAGGATCTTCATGTCATGTAACATTTAAGGTCCATCTCATTGGTAATCTCATGATGTTGCATTTTAAGTTTGCTGTCCTTTAAAACTGATTACTTTTCCCCCGTGAGGTGATTGAAGACACACAAATATCCTACACACACTGAAATCAACATCAATCAGGTGCCATGTCCCAGCCTAAGCTTTAATTCTTGCCACAGCTTAGGAAGTGCTCCCCAAGGAGGGAACATGCTGGTGAAGGTGATTTCCAAAGCCAGCAAATAAAGAGGCAAACCTTTGCGGGTTTCCACCTGCTGGCAAAAGCTCTCTCACAGAGATAGTACATAGCCCCTGCCACCCCACACATGGCTGCTTCAATGGGATGAGAGCTGAGCAGAGAAGCTGTCTGCATGGTTGAAAAAAGTGGTCTGAAAGTCATCCTTGGAAATAAACTGGTTATCCTAGGAACCTGAACAATAGATAGGAAGCAGAGAAGCGAATGCTGTGTATGAATGAAACCATTAACTTTGGTCCTCTGGGTCATGGGAAAAAAAAAGATAATAATAGTAATAATTAAAAAAGCAAACAAACTACAAAGACACCCTTATGTACATCTTGGGACACTGGCTTCATCTCACTGAGTAAGCACCAAGAGCACCACAAGAGCAAGAACACAACCAGGGCTGAACTCCCAAAATCATTGAGTTGCTCTGCCTTTCCATGTGGCACTGGGAAGGTGACATATCAAAAGGGTTTGGCATTTTTTCAAGTTTTTTCCCCCTCTCCACCTCCTTAGGTCTAATTCCGATGAGATGCCAGTTCACAAAACCATCGTTAGTATGCAAGACAGAGCAGTTCCCTGATAATCCTTCTTAGAGACTGTAGCAAACCCCTATCTCTTTTCACTGCCATTGAGTGCTTTTTACTGATGAGATCTCTTTCACCTTGAAGAGAAACTGCGGTCACAGAAGCAGGTGATAAGAAATGCAACTCCATCAATCCTGAAGGAAGGGATGAAGAAGTGTGAAGTCAAATAAAAAAAAATAAATAATATTCTACACTTAGTGAGAAGCATTTGCTCCAGGAATAGCAATGTTACATATGCAGCATCTGGCGAAGCCACTGAAAGAAGCTGCCATCTCTCTGGGGAGGGAAAGATTTGCAGTAAACCAAAGCGTGGAACTGGGCTGGTGCCAACACATCAGAAACCATCTACCAAAACGAAAAACAAAAGTATTGTGAGAGTGGCACTAGAGGGCACTGTTGCCAAGTTAAAGAATTAGCTCTCTAGGCATCAAATAAAATAGTTATTAACACAACATCATTTCACTACTGATTTTTTTTTTCTTGCTTCACAGTCAAAACCAAGCTAGGTGACACCTCTCTAAAGATTAAAAAAAATACAAAAGAAAAATCCACCAAAAAAACCCAAGCAGAAAAGTAACTAGTAAAACCTTTCCTATATGTTTCCACATTACCCTGACTTATCTAATGCTTCTTTCCCTTTTTCTTTAGCATTTTTAGAGGTGAATGGAATAATTAAATCACATTTTCTGCGAAGGTTTTATTTTGTATATGTTTCTAGGCATCAGTGAAAAGACTGACAGAGGGAAAATACATGTTTGGATAAAAAGGTCCTGAAAGAAGTTGGTTGACCTATTTAAAATAACAGCCTCAGATATAAGATTTTTGAGTTGCATAATCCCTTTTCAAATACACAGGAGATCACTATTATAATGTACATACTTAGATACACTAAATGTGTGACAGAGCAAATGCCACAATGTAACAGATAATGCTTTCTCCCCTTCCTCCTTTTAAACAATATGCCTGTGAGTGACTCTGGGCCTGTCAGAAAGTAAAGCTTGTGCTTCCACATACAGTGAGTGCAGCAGATGACAAGGCAATCCATTTTATATGACAGTGTCTGCATATTCATGCTGAAGTAACCCTCCAGTGAGGTTTTGGTGCAATACATTCTACTCCAGGTTCAGTTTGGCAGAGGTCTACTAGTGTTGCGAATTTATCAGCATGCTACTACCTGACCTTCATCTGTACTGAGAAACTATGCTCTAGTTTGAAGCCTGTAATAAACAAAATCCAGCAGACACTCTGAAAAGAAGAGGAAGCATGCTGTGGGAATATCTGGAGATTATTTTTCTTATTGCCATCCAACTTCAACATCTAATAGGCTTGGATCTCAGCCACCTTCTCCTTGGCCAGCAAGAAAACTCTTCAAAGCCCATTAATACCACTTCACTAAAAGATGGGGCAAATGAATATTCCCCTTCCTTCCAAAACTAGGATGTATTAATTGATTGATTTCTCTGTTCACCAGCACCTCATGGGGCATACCTCAAAACCCTGCTGGTATGAAAAGAGATGAGGAACACATCCTGCATGAAATTACAAAGCACTAATCAGTATGTCAGCACAAACGAACAAGGATTTCATACCCTTTGCTGTTTATACTCTGTGGGAAAACAGCTCTCAATTAAAGCTAATTGATCAAATACACTGTACTTTCTTTTCAAGCAGTAGTACAGGTTTTTGCCTCAGTAACTTCAACAAAGCAACACAGACAAACCTTGCTTTAGACTACTAAAAGAGCTTTAACATGTATAAACTTTACTATGCAAGTTGTTAAGGTGGGGATAAACCATTCCATTCATTCAGCCATTAACTAAAACATTTCCAACAACTAGAAAACTCTCCCAAATCCCAAAATAGATCCACTGCTTTAGAACTGTCTTGATTCAAATGGAAAATCAGTATGGTGAGGCTCGTCTATTTTGATAACACTCTGAAATAGTATCAAAACACATGGCTTTACCCAGAGTCCTAATCAAAGTGTAAATGTTTTCTGAGGCACCTGTACCTGGGATTTTGGATAAATATGCTACAGAGACAAAGTTCACATCTTGATTTCAAAACGTCTTTAGGAGGGCTGTTTCTGAATTGAGGAGTTTTCTTTGAGTCAAGTTCTAATCACACTGAAGCCAAGTTTTAATTTTCATTACACCCTTAGCATGCTTCTTTTTCTCTCTCCTACCACCCACTCCACTTACAAGTGATCTGGAGCTCTGTTTTGAAGGTGGTAGGAACTGTCTCACGTTGGTTGGTGTTTCCTTTTCAATGGAGTGTCGTCTCTGAGGTGGCTGCCGTCTCTCAGGCTGGGGTGTAGATGATATGGGCAAGAATTTTGGAGGCACTAAAGATTCAACCAGTATAAAAAAAAATTAGTTCTTGTTAAGAGAGACTGTTGGGTAGCATTGCTCAGTACTTAAACAAGCCTCTGATTTGCTAGAATGACCACTTCTGGTGGTTGAAATTATACATCCATACTCAGAGCATGTTCAAGACATGCATCCTATTCATTTTCCAGATGGAGAGAATAGGAATACTGATAATCCTAAGAAATACAGGCACGCTCCTGTCCAGTTACCATTGTATATAAATTCAGTATTTCAGGATATTGGCTTATTCTACTTCATCAAGGTGCACACAAAATGCATACAGAGATTACACATTTCATTACAAAACCTGACCAGTGAATCTGAAACACAAATGAAAGATACTATTACATGGTCAAGTTCACAATAACTACGGCTGAAAAGAAGAACAGATCCTCCCCTCTTCCTGGTAGGACAAATACTGGTGACTGCTGTGTGTCTTTCAAACATGTATATTCACTGCAGCAGGTAACACAGATGCAGGAAACAGTGAAATTTGCCTTAGGTGAGAATGTGTTTCTACAGGAACAAATTCTTTTGGGAGATAAGGATAGGTAAATTACCCCCTATCTACTCCTGCTACAGTTTGACAACATGAAACTTCCAGTTTCACAAAGATACCCATATATTGTGGAGGTTAATGCCTTCCAGTCATTAATCAGATCTGCCCTATTCATTGGGTTCTAGGGTTCAGCTTTTGAGATTTATTCCTTTAACAACACTCAGTTTCAGCTTTGTGCATAAGTTTCAGACTAAGTTAATAAAACAGAAGGCAGCAGAAGCATGTAAAAGCAGCCACTGGGATCTCATCAAAACTCACTCTTTCTGCTGCTGGTACCTTCTTGAGACGGGTCTTCCACTTGTGAGGGGGAGATACTGCTGCTACTTGTTGATTTGTGCACTGATTCATCCTGCATGGCAAGAGAAAAAGAAAAAGAATCCCTCAGGGATTGTTTTTCCTATTCTTACTACTTCTTAGCACACAGAAATCACGAGGTATTAAGGGAATTTGGCACCATTCAATCACTTGCAGCCCTAGAAGAAGTCCTGAGAAAAACTTTGAGTAAATGGAATGCACTTTAGCTCCAATGTGAGCGCTTTTAACCAGTGTTACATCGTTTAAGTTGTCAACATTTACACATCAAATAAGTGACCTGCTCTAAAATCCAGCAAGTGGTTGGCCTTTTCCCCAAAATTTCCTTAGTTACATGAACTGCAAGCAGGAAAACCTCCACTGGCTGAAAGATTGCCTTCTTTGGTAATAGCAAGTTAAAAAAAAAAAAAGCTGGCAGGATCACCTCAGTGAACACCATGCATCACAGGACAGAGGCCTTTACAAATTCCCATCAGGTGACCGGTGCTCTGTGCTTAGCCCAAGGGCATGCGTTGTATGCAAGGACACTGTCATTGTATACCGTTCCCACATACATATAAAACAACATAGTATTTTGCAAATGAACTCAAGCCAATATATTCACTTTAACACATCAAATGTGGCAGATGTCATGGGAAACTTGTAGGGAATCTTGAGCAGCACATTTAACTACAGCAGTTTAAAAGGACAGTTTAGCTGCAGAGCTTGTTCAGATATAGAATCATAAAATAGTTTGGGTTGGAAGGGACCTTAAAGATCACCAAGCTCCAACCCCCCTGCCACAGGCAGGGACAACTCCCACTAGATCAGGATGCTCAGTGCCTTATCTAGCCTGGTCTTAAACACCTCCAGGGATTGAGGGGGCATCCACAACCTCTCTAGGCAACCTGTTCCAGTGTTTCACCACCCTCACTGTACAGAACTTCTTTCTTATATCCAGCCGGAACCTACCCTCCTCCATTTTACATCCATTATTTCTAGTCCTTCCATTACATATCCTATTAAAAGTATAGCTTTGCATGTCACTGCTTCATGCTACATAGCTGCCATAAAAGGCCACTGGAGACCTTGTAAGACAACTGGTTGCACAGTACGTTGGAAAGGATGCAACAGAATTCACAAATCTAGAGTTAAACATTTAAATTTTGTGAAAGAGAATAACCTTTGTACACAGGGCACTACTAAACTATTAACTTTGTGGATGTCAAATTCACCTCAGTAGAAAATTACTCACACATTGCATGAGAAGCTAACAAGCTAAGACAAGGAACTAAGCAGGCTGTCAATTAAAAAATTACATTAACCATGGTGCCATGCTGCTCAGTTTACAAATGAAGAGCAGGCAGGCTTCAGAGAGGACTTTTTGAGAAACAAGTGGGGAAAAGGTGTCTTCGGAGCACAGTCCAAGCAATCCTTGCTTCAGAAAAAGCACTTGTTCATGGCACCCTCCCTAGTCTAGACCAAAAATTGGAAGTGCTTCAGTTGTTGGCATCTTATGGTGTAGGGTTTTACAAAAGACTGAATCATCATTTAAGCAACAGTCTGTGCACTGAGTTTAGTTACATGCTTTTCTGGGAGTTTTATTATCATTTTTTCTTCTATTTTTTCACTGAAACACTAGCAAACAGAGAAGCATCAAACTGGGATACACAACTGAAATACCAAAAGTTAACATATTTTTAAATGTAAAATTGTAAAATAGGGATTATAGAAATGTTTCACCCGTCCATCTCATTTTGCTAATTACCACCTTGCAATGGAAAGAAATAGCTATTGCCCAATTTTCATTTCACTTCTGAATGTGATTTCTGTCACATGTTGCAAAAGTATGTACCACAGGAGATGTCTCCATCTTGCTCCCATTTTCATGGAAGATTTCCAGTTATTTCATTAGTAATGGATGAATATTGGTTATTCCAGTGGCCTAAGAGTCTTGGAAAAAAACAGAGTGAAAGGAATGGACAAAATCAGAGGAGAAAGGTGCTTCCCTATGCAGATACAAGGAAGATTCCAGGTGCCACACTACTTATTCTAAAGAGTAAAGGGAATGAACTGTCAGAGTATAAATATGACATTTAAGTATAAGTATAAAACCCAATAAGTATAAACAACCAACTCAGGGAGAATGGAAGCCAGGAGTATGTAAAATTTGACATATGATCTTATTTAGGCAACAGATATTCCTGGTTTGTCATTTAAAATTATTTTTTCTGTGGACAAACACATGTGCTTAAAATTCTGTTACATTCATGTGATTTTCCAAACAAGGAAGGCTTTATTGAGGATGAAAACTTGTGCAGGAAGCATCAATAAAGAATCAAATTAATTTCTCCATATCAGTACAGTAACTGCTGACTATTATAGTAGACTGACATTTTACATTTGAGGTTGTGTCAATCCAACATCCCTGACCATGCACTTCTCCACAGACAGCTTAAAATTAGAGTTTTGTGTGTACTGAGAAAACTGCAGCTTTAAAGGCATTATCTATATATATCTGAATATGTTACTGACATGATTTTTGTGTGTATAAGAGTAGCTTCACTAGGAAGACAGAATTTTTTACCTGTATTAAAAATCACTATTACATTGACACTTCTTTTCGCCACACAAAGCAAAATGGCACTTCCTGCTCTCCCTCTGAAACTGTGATTCTAGTGGTGATGCAGAATAAAGCAAGGACAGAAAGCGGGAACAGGTTGTACAATATTCATCCTTGACAAAAAAACAGGCGTAAGGCTGCATCAGACCTTCCCTTTCACCTCTGGCTGGCAGTAAGGAGTATTGGGGTGTAGTCTTTATTACAACACAACTAAGAGAAGAACAAAGGGGACTCAGGGAATAAAAATGCATCTGCATCATAGCTCATTTGGAGGTCCTCAGCTCAGCAGTGCAGATATTTGCAGCCTGTAATTTAGGGCAAAACACAGTCACAATTTAACTCCCAGTGAGTAACACTAAA
Source organism: Turnix velox (assembly GCA_013400935.1). Classification (NCBI taxonomy): domain Eukaryota; kingdom Metazoa; phylum Chordata; class Aves; order Charadriiformes; family Turnicidae; genus Turnix; species Turnix velox. Next base: position 354,721 of record VZTY01006115.1, read on the forward strand.
TAGGTTAAGCCCAATTCAAATTGCAGGCAAAGAGGTGGCCGAGTCATGTACAGGTAATCAGGACAACACATACACACTTCTGTGTGTCACATGCAGAGAAAAAGTTGTGAAAGAAGTAAGACCCTCGGCTCAGAAAATTTCACCCAAACTCCCTTTGGTTTGCTTATTTACACTACTTTAGCACTCTTCTGAGCCCCAACCAGCATATTGCTGAGCATGTTAACCATCTTAATTACTTCATCAGCTACTCCTGTTGACTCAAACCAGTACAGCATCTGTTCTCTCTGACAGCTTGATGTGGCTGATTTATTTTCAATTTATCTTTTGCTGTGTGTTCCAGAGCTTGTTCTATGTGACTTTGCTTGTCTACACATCATTCCCTTATCAACAGTCACAGTCAGACATCTTATTTTGCCCTTCTACAAGGATCACTTTACATTTCCCTTTACAATATTTTTTCTTGATGAGTTTTGCTCAGTTTTTTTGTGGTAAAATTCCACCCTGCATTAGCTACCATCTGAGAAGCTGTAAGTTCCAGATCCACCTCCCGTCTTCAGGACTTAATAGCCCTGTATCCTGCCCTGCTTCACTCATATTAACAAAAGCTCTTACAGCCTCTTTGTAGTTTTAAAGACTGTTGAGAGATTTCAGAATGCAAATCTCATCTGCTTTCAGAATAGATGCACCAGCTACACACCCAAACATGCCACCCATAGGATAACCCTTACTATAAAGAGGGTCAGCCTTTCACAGATCAAGAAAGTATGCAAAGATAGGAATTTATCTCTGCATACATTTCTCCCCAGCCTTCTGTCTTTCCTATCTCGGGCATCTCTGTAAAAACTGTGTCAGGAAGTCCCTGCTTCCCCATGTATTAGAGAGAAAGAGAGTCAGGGAAGACTGCCTTCCCTAGGCTAAAGTTAGCCTCCGTGAATAAACTCTGCCTGCATTTGCTTTCCAGACAGCTTAACTTTCAGAAGGGTCCAAACTCAATTAATATGACTACTCCTGCAGAAGACAAAACTCATTCTTGAGGATGTATTGTTGGCACTTCTTGAGTATCACATATAATGGAGCAATTAAGAGAGAGAGCTTTTGAAGGCTTTTCTCCTCTTTATTCTTTTAAAAAAAATCTTTAACTCTCCATTTGAGAGAGGACGGATTCAAAGATTTTTCTCCTTCTAAGTGGTTATTTACTTGTCCCTGTCTGTTGTCTGTGAAATATTTGTTAGGTGTTACTTGCTCTTTCCCAAGGCTATAAAGCAATCCAACACACTGATATTTGCATCAGCTGATGCTTTTTATTTAGCAGCTGGTACAGTGAAGCTGGCCTCACATCCTAGGTCTTCAGTGACAACTTAGAATCATAGAATAGTTCAGGTTGGAAGGGACCTTAAAGATCATTGAGTTCCAAGCCCCCTGCCATAGGCAGGGACACCTTCCACTAGGTAAGGCTGCTCAGTGCCTTGTCTAGTCTTGCCTTAAACACCTTCAGAGAGGGGGCGTCCACAACCTCTCTGGATAACCTGTTTCAGTGCTTCACCACCCTCACTGTAAAGAATTTCTTTCTTATGTCAAGTCTGAATCTACCCCCTTCCAATTTACGTCCATTGCCTCTGGTCCTCCCATCAGATACCTTATTAAAAAGTCCTACCCCTGCCTTTCTGTAGGCCCCCTCAGGTATTCATAAGTTACTATGAGGTCTCCCCTGAGGCTTCTCTTCTCCAGGCTGAACAACCCCAACTCCTTCAGCCTGTCTTCATAAGGCAGTTGCTCCAGCCCTTTGACCATCTTCATGGCCCTCCACTGGACCCGCTCCAACAGCTCAATGTCCTTCTTATGTTGAGGACTCCAGAACTGGACACAATACTCCTTCTGCACAGGCACCAAAAGAGTGCAATATATTTGCCTGCAATCCCACAGTGAATTTGCTATGCATATACCGTGGAAAGGAAAACAAGTAAACACTGGGTAAGGCAAAAATTAGTATTTAAGCTCCTTAAAGAATATTCTCATTTTTGAGGTCTGATCTAATGCTTTTGAAGTTCTGTTGGTTGGCAAAGCAGTCATGGGAAATTCTGATCATAATCTGCAAAATCACTTCTCATCTGATCACCTTAGCAAATTAAGGAAAAAGACTCAATCCTGACAAATCAAGAAGCAAGTTGTGTCCTGATTTTTTACCTCTGAATCCGAGCTGTCAAGTTCAGCCAGTGTGGGAGCCTTAAGGAGTCTCTTGCGTTGTACTGTCACTTGCTGGGCCCCATTCTGCTTTCCCTGTGGTGTCAGGCCACCGTTCACTACAGAGGCATCCAGTAATTTCCTTCCAGCCTCTGGTGTAGATACGTCTAGCAAAAGAAAGAGAGTAATTGATGTTTGGACCTGATTTTTAGTTTGCTTTCTCAAATCTCACTGTCAAGGCAAAACACACAAAAGGAAAAAAAATACTGTGGTAGTTACATGTGTGTAATTATTTCACTTCATCAATACATTGCTCAGAGAACTACAGGCAGAAGCAAGATGAAAGAATGAAAGCAGTGGAAAAAGCAGCAGCGCTGAGTCCTAAAAACCAACCTCAGACTAAGTAATCCTTTGTTAACCCCCCAACTACTCTTCCTCCAACTTATAGTCTATAATTAACTATATAACATGTATAAGAAAAATCCATAACCATATCTGGACAAGTGGGTTACAGTGAATCTGAAGGCAACACCACATTGAAATTAGAAGGTTTAGCATGGAGTAAACCTAGTTTTTCCTGTGACGATAGAATTGCACTTTATTCATCAGTATACAGAAAAGGAATGAAAATTACTAGCATTCATCAAAAATGTGCAGAGTTCTTAGGTTTGCATGGTCATTAGTATTAAAAATATGTCTGTGATGTCAAAACTTCATGTAGCAGCTCCAGCTCCATTTTCATCTACACAAGTTTTACAAGGATATAACTCCACTGCATAAATTACCTAGTACTTCTGCCAGTGTGCAACAAAGATGCTTCTCAGATAACACAGGCATTGGGTCTGCCTAGCTCAGCTAAGACATTAAGATAAAGACCTAGGCTTTGATATTTTAGGAGATTGTAGGATTTGGTCTGATAAATCAGTTTTATCCCTGTAAAAGTACAAAGTACAGTATTCCAAACTGGAGAAAATTATGTCAGAGGGAGAAGGAAGAGAAGCTTTTAATCTCCAATTTGCATTTATGCCTAAGCATCTGGTCTTTCTACAAATGTGTTTTTCTGCCCATGTAATTATAGGATTCCTTCCCCAGTCTTATAATAACTAAGAACCTCCAGGTATTTTAAGGCCAGAGTAATGATGAGTTATTATTCCCATTTTTATAGTTGGTGAAAAGTGGCACAGGAGGTCAAATGACATGTACATAAGGTTACCAAGAGGACTATGACAGAGAAATTCTATCATCCAGATATTCTCAGTGCCAACAATAAAAGCACTCACACATCATTTGGAGTTCTACAGCTGCTCTGGTATGAAAAGACATGTTCACTGCTGCTGCAACACAATTTCTGTAGAGAAAATATGTTCTTGCACTAAGTAGGTTAAAACTATACAGTCTAGACAAAGCCGCAGTAGTAGGTCTGGTTTACAACATTCTCACCAGAGTAGCTATTAAAAAGGAATAAGAGGATGAGTAAATTAAATCAATATACGTTTTAAAGAACTAATTAGGTTATTGTTAAGGGCTAGAAACTGGGCTAGAAAAGACATGGGATGTATTATAGTTCCACTATTAATCATACCTTCAACTGGGTGTCTAAGAAAAGGTGATTATTTAGACTATTAAAGTCATGGTCACATTCCAAGCCTATGAATCTGCGTACTACAGTGTTATTAATGACTTCTAGTCCTCCCTGTAAAGAACTGCAATCAAAGACTTAGACTCTCTAACCCTGAGTTCCTATCTTCAAAGGCCTTGCTAATGGGTGCCCTGACTAGCACTTTAACTTACAGGTCATGGGTTTTCTTCCTCCTAGATTTCTGTGAGTATAGCAGGAGCATCCTCCACATCAAATGCATTCCTGTCCTAGCAGCCGCTCAACACAACCCCAAAAAGTGACAGCAGGAAAACAAACAATGATCTTCCACACCTCCCTGCTGCCAATATCACTTCCTGAGAACTCATAATTAGATGGCATTGCAGTTGATTGAAGAGGCTCAAAGTTTCTCAAATGAGAAAGACAAAACCCTTTGATTTATCTTTTGATTGCACAGGGTGGTTCCTGAACAGACTACCTAGTGAAGAAGCCTCGGCACCAACAAGACAAGTGTCCCTCCTCACAAAATCTGCTTAGGTTTTGAGTGACTTCCTGGCCTCCTCAGGGAGGCTGAAGAATGGGAAGTTAGTATTGTTGGGCTCACTTGAATAAAAATTACAGGAAGGCCAACTGCATAGCTCCTCTTTCAAAAAATAAAACATACAACAGCTCTGGGGAAAGAGGAGGGACCATCCAACAGACATCAGCTAACACTTCAGGAAGTGATGAAACGTATATCCAGTTTTCTGTTATTTTCTGTTCTCTTTTGGATCTTTGTTTTGGTTTGTTTCCAAGAATTTAGATGCCATTTCCTTAGGTCCCAGAAAGGGAAATTTCTGATACTTCTTGGAAAGAATTCATGTAGTCAATGTCTATCTACAAAGCCTAAAATAGGTGTAGTTTAAGCTTGCAAATTTATGAATTGTTCAGAAACATGTTGCTTATAAAATCTTCTTGGAACATCAGGGAAGCTTTAGGTGAATAGTGGATACAATCCATAGTATTTATATTGAAGGGCTTTTCAGCAGGAAATGTTATGTATCACCATTCTTTCCTCTGAAAACAAAAAGGGAGTGTTTTTACAACTCGTCAGCATTGCAGAATAAAGCAACAATAAAGCAATGAATTTTACAACACCAAAATTAGAAAACTATTCTATGTACAAAATATGTTTTGACAGCAGTGCTCAAATTCTGTTTATCATTCTTGCACTTACAATACTGAATATACATGAATAAAAGGATTATCATAATTTAAGGAAGGGATCATGAAATTTTACACTTTCAGCTAAGAGGCTTCAACGAAAATAACTTGCTCCAAAATTAGATCCAAGATTTTTTAATCAGCTACAAATCAAAAAAAATGACTGCTTTAAGCTATTTTAGTGATGTACTCAGGCAACAGAAACACTACCATGTGGCAAATAATTGTACATCACCACAAATAAGATAAAATTAATCAGGATGAACAAGTCAGGAGCAACCACTTAACTAATGCTTATAAAAATGAATATGACAGAAGAAATTAATGGAAAATGTTTTGAAACAAACCCTTGAATTAATTTCTTTCAAGTTGGTAGTGGTTTCACAATCTGTAGTTTCAGAGAACATCTACGTATTCTGGAGATGATTCAAAATTTGCTGAAAAAAAGGCCTGTGCAAATAACACCCTGGAGGGGGTTAAGATTCTATCAGAGTCAGACAGATTGGGAGAGTGTCATTTCTCCATGTTTTCAAGCAGCAAGTACAATGAACAGTATCTGCAAAGCAGATGAATACGTTTGGCTTCTTTTAGGTTTCTCCTAAGCTATCATTACAACACGCAAATGAAAGAAGGCCTTGATTTGATTACTTGATCTTTGTCTTGGCCTTCCCTGGCTAGCCTTAAGAAAGGGGAGACCAAAAAAACCACCCCAGGTTAATCTGAAATGCACCTTTATTTACATGTAAGATTACATCTCTTATGAAACAAGAGATTATGCAGAACACAGATGACATGCAAACCTCAGCAGTCATGTAACCATATGCTGTCTGCTTCCTAACCAGTCTTGCTGGCAAATGATGACAAAAGAAACCTGAATTCTATTCTACACAGCCAATATAATAATTTAAAAGAAAGCTAAAATGCATTTGCAGAATTAATATAGCTATATGGATGATGATAATATACTGAGAAAAATTACATAATGGATAATGCTGACAGAGATATGCTGTTCCTTCCAATTGACATGCTGAAGACAAACTTGAGAACTAATAAATCAAACTGCCAATCTTTTGATGGTGTTTGCATCATACTTGCTATATATAAATAATATATATTAGTATATTATTTAATATTAATAGAAGAAATTACCAGGACCCTGTAGAGATCCTTCCTCACATTGGTCTGAGGCACAATTCGCCTAGAGCCAACAGTGATACACATCAACTCACAGCACTGGGAACCACAGGAATAATCACTGTAAAGCCAGGCTTTAAACATTTCTGTTTCCTTTTTCTTTTCTTCCTGCACCCTTGCCTCTGCTTCCAAAACGTACAATCTCTGTCTGAAGTAACAGCTTCAAAGCAGCCAGACACATACAGCTTTGAGGTAAGAACTTGAGTGTTGAGAGTGGGAACAACCAGTCTTCTGAGCTACATTCAAGGCAATGCATTGAAGTGAACCTGCTTTTAAGCTTTTTTTTTTGCATTAGAAGCGGGCAATGACTGAGCTGGTTCTTAATTGATATTCGAGTACCTCTCAGGTTACTCTCATTACAGGTGGCTACCGCTTACTCCTTCTGTTCTACCAGTAGGAAACAGCAGTGCAAAAGGAAGACCTGGGCATCCTTCCTCTCCTCTTCAGGATGACAACAGCAGGTAAGTGTGAAGGGCAAGAGTGACATAGGAACAACAGCAGCTCTCTGCCAGCTACAGTCTTCTTAGAATTGACCTGCATCCCATTCACAGACAGCAAGCATAACAAAAGCCTGGCATCTGCCCTTTATCACTTAGTAGGAAACACTTCTGGTTTTCAGGTGGTTTGTGTTATTTTTTTTCATGGCAGCAGACGGCAATTCCATCAAGCAGGGAGCAATGAGAGCAGTGAAAAAGCAAGTACATGGAAGAGTGATCACAAAATGAAAGCAGAGTAGAGCCTCGCCGCCTCCAGAATAATGAAAAAAAGTAAAAGCACAAAAAACATCAACATTCAAAACTACTTTGTGCTTACTGTTGACATCACAACCCATCCAATTCATTTGTACTGCTCATCTGTTGTCTCGTGTCAACCTATCTGGAATGTTTTATCATCCTGAATTTACTTCTAAAGACAACTTATCAGATCACTCAGTCACAACATATGATACTACTTGCTGAGAGCCACATTACATGAAGAAAACAGAAACAAGCACATTTGGAAGACAGATAAAGAAAACACGAAGAGTTCTTCAATGGTCAGTCAAAAAAAATCAAACCCAAGTACAGTATAGACTGTTATGGAGCTAATTCCTTAAAATAAAAGCATTATGGTAATGAATAAATGGATTATGAAGGGAGCTTTTACAAAATACTGTTTGGATTCAAACAAATGCGGATGTCTCAGGATTCTCAGAAATGAAAGGCAACAGAAGAAACAAACAGATGTGTGGTAGGACAGATCTGAACATTTCCTTTTTGTTGGTCACTGTCACATTCAGTTGCATAGTCTTAAAACTGAAGGAACTTGTGGCATATCTGAAAGCAGCAATACTTTTTGAAAACCAAAGTTTGCCTGATTATGCTATTGACCCCTTGAGGACCATTCAGCTTCCAGTGGACTAAAATGTGAGCAGGTTTATCAGCAGAAAAGTAGAAAACCAAGCTGCTAAATAAAATTAAAAGCATTGGCTCCTGGGTTATATGCATTTAACCAGGTCATCATGTGAATAAATGAGGATGGCTGGCACAGATGAAGAGGGAGAATTACATCTTTAGAAGCAGGAGCAGGAGCACAAAGAGTCCCTCCTTGCCCCTGGCAGTGGCACAGCATTCACTTGGCTCAAACAGAACATGAAGCCATGTTAACAGAGAGGTCACTTGGGACAATATTACAAAACTACTGAATTTTTTATGTTATGGTAATCAAAAATACTGCTATACAGTTTTTCTAGTTCACAACATGGTAGGTTTTCAGTCAGATTATGTCTTTCTGTGGGGAAAATAACCACATGAGGTTAAAGAGTGCATGGCAAAATAGAGGATTAAAACTCTGCAGAAGCACCAGATGAGGTGCTTCTACATGCAACTGGCAGGAAGTGGGGAGGGTAAGGCTGCTGTTGCCTCTTCACAAAACAAGAGCATGGAGTTACTTGGAGACTGTTTTTCTTGGGAGTTACCTAGGGGAAATCAGGTAAGAGCTATCATAAGAGCTCTCCTAAGGCAAATCTTTGAGGCTGATGTTGAGTATTTCCAGCCTCAGTGATGAAATCTTTGGATCTGAGCATCCTGGAAAGTGAGTGCACAACAATGGAGGACTTACTTCATTTTCTGGCTCATAGGCAAAAACTGTCTTTGACGTTGCTATCTCTGAAGCAGAATATATTCATAGAGTTATGGTATATCTTTAGTAATGGCTCACCAAGAGGCATCTTCAAATATGATATCAGATGCTGAAGTATTAGCTATCAAGTCCTCTCTATCAGCTATTAGCAGCAAATCTTAGCAACTCATATTTCTAATCAGTGAAAAAGAAGGTTTAGGCTCTTTTGAGTGAATGTCTTTGATTTCTCAACTCACAAAGCATTTATAGTAAAGACAACAGAACTGACAATTCCTTTTTAGTCTATTTCATTAAATTCAGAAAGGTAGATGAGTTCAACACCAGTTTTTGGATCCTTGTGAGAAATGAAGTCATGCAAAAGATGGGCTAGTCAAAAAGTGAGTATAAAAACACAAAGGTCAAATTAGTAAGTAAATCAGACTTGGAAGTGACACTGATTTCTTCAGTCCTTTTTAGAGCATGAAATAGCTCTGACCACCTTATTTTGGTTATTTATTTAAAGTGAGTTCTAGGATGGTATTTCAGGTCAAATACAGTTGTTTCCTGTACTTAGGCACCCTTTTATGGCAAGGGAAGTGTGGGTATTATTAAGTAATTTCTCTCAATTATTATTTTCACTGACCATTATCTTGGAAGAATCCCTTCAAGTTTCTTTTTTAAATGGGAGTTCAACAGACAGATGGAACAAATTTCACAATAAGCACAATAACCACGTCAGGTGTTGTTGCACCTTTTACCTGACAAGTCAAAACTGTAAGACATGCTAAGTGGCCGCATTGCTGTAAAAAAAAGAAACAAAAAAAAACAACAAAAAGAAAACGATTCAGCCATTAGAAAAGCAGAGGGGTAATGAAACCAAAAGATTACTCCACTTGAGACATTTTGGATTCTGTTACCTAATTCCAAAATGTGTCAGGCATGCTACTTACTGTAGTAAAGCTCAAAGTCTAAAAAGAGCAGCAGTATAAATGGAGACTTGCAAACAGAAATTATAAATATATTTGTACAGTCCTAGAATAAGATTTTTGGAATTCAGTAAATTAAATTTCAAAACAAGAGGCACGTATCTTAAAAATGGAATGTTTTCAATTAAAATGAAAGGAAGGGGAGAGGAAAAAGAGGGAGAGAGAGAAGGAAGAGAGAGAGATGGAAAAAAATTGAAAGTACAAAGCCACATTTCACACAAGTTCCAGTGACCTGAAATAAAGAAATTTCTGATTTTTATAAGCATAATCTCAAATGATTATAATTAAACTAATAAAGAGAGACACTCAAGCTAAGCTTGAGCAGTAGTTTCCTTGAAGAGGATGGAAAAAAAGGCTAAACACTGTATGAATTGTCAGATTCTTGGGTTTTTTTAAGAAAACCTTAGATGAACTCAGCCTTTAAAATATATCCATAATATTATCCTCCTCTTCCTGAGGCTCTAATGATTTTATTTCTAGAAGAAAGCAGTCAGATCGTCTTTATTTCTGGAAAGACCTATCTATATTTCCAATTAAGCAATGTAGTTCAGGGAGCAGACACAAAACATTTCTCAACTGAAAAATAGAATTTCAATGTTCTAATTTAAATAAGCAGGCCAAGAATGTAACAGAACACAATAAAACTGACATCAGCTTATCTGTCTTATTTGACAGGTGATAAACGTGCAAATTGATATGAAAAGGCCTATCAGCCACATGTACAACTGCACCAAAAATCATTTTAAAAAGGTTTAAAAATCATTTGAAAAAGGTTGTTCTGGGACAAGTTTACTAATGAGAAAAGATCTTATGTAGTGAACACAGTAGGTGGCTGATCTGAGACAAATTTGGGAGTTGGGGTATTTTTCTTGTAGTTCATTAACGAGACAACATTAGACACAGATAGCAGCTACAGAAAAAATATATAAACCACTGACCAAACTCAGTATAAAGGCAAAACAAATTTTAAAGGACAAAGGTGTTTATCATTTAAACTCCTAACAGAGGGTTGATAAAATAGGTACATGAAACAAACTTTTCTCTGAGCCTCGTTAGCTCAATTTGCTTGAGTGAGAAATCCATTCTTTTAATTAAAAAGACATGTACATCAAGGCTGTGTTTGTCTAGATAGATGATTTCATGAAGTCATTTGAAAGCTCACTCCAGTTACTCTACTCAAACCTCCTTCTCAGAGAGAACAGCTACCAAGATTACATCAAACCTTTCCAAAGAAGTCTTAGATTGAGTGTGGCCAGCCATGGGCTGTCTTTTCTCAGCGGAAGCTCAGGGTAAAGAAGACCTTACCTGTGTGTCTGTCTTGGGTAGAGTAGAGGGAACACAACCTGCTTCTGCTGGGAAACACATACCTTGGGTCCATACATATCACAGGGGAGGAACCGCAACAGTACTGCCCCCCTCACTGCAGTAGTCAAGTACAGTTGTGTGCTTGACTGCTATAAACTAATAATTCTAACTCTAAGAATCTTTTTCCTTCTTTTTTATAGTAACAAATACTCTTGTGCAGATTATGAAAGCATCCCACACACTGTTTCTGCTTAGATTTATAATCCTTTAACCTTATTACCTTCCATGTTGTTATATTAAAGTATGTTCAGTGGTCATCTAAACTATAGAGCAGATCTGTTTGTACCATACTGAACATCACTAGCATGACTCAAAAGCAGCTGCACCAAAAGAGATGTGGCCAGCAGGTGAAGGGAGGCAATTCTGCCCCTCTGTTCTTCTCTGGTGAGACTCAACCTGGAGTACTGCACCCATCTCTGGAGCCCCCAACGTAAGAAGGACATGGACCTGTCGGAGAGGGTCCAGAGAAGGGCCATAAGAATGATCATGGGGCTGAAGCACCTCTTCTACAAGGACAGGCTGAGAGATTTGGGGATGTTTAGTCTGGAGAAGGCTCTAAGGAGCACTTATTGCAGCCTTTCAATACTTCGAGGGGGTATAGGGAAAGATGGGGCAAACTTTTTAGCAGGGCCTGTTGTGATAGGACAAAGTATGGTAGTTTTAAACTAAATGAGGGTAGATTTAGGCTAGATGTAAGACAGCTTTTTTTACTGTGAGGGTGGAAAAACACTGGAACATGTTGCCCAGGTAGGTTTAGATGCCATACCCCTGGAGGCATTTAAAGTCAGGTTGAACAGGGCTCTTTGCAACCTGATCTAATTGAAGATGCTGCACCAAGTTGCCAGAATAACTAAAATACTGAAACAGAATATCTGAAAGAAAAGTAAGAAATTGTTCCACATTTTTACAGCTTCCTGCTTTCAGAAAAATGTCAAAGTTTACTAGAAACATCAACTGACGCAACAGGCATAAACTGAATCCAAATGAGAAACTGGGAGGCTCAAAGAAACAACATTCAAATTGCCATGCTTTTAGAAATGCACCCAAGCATTCACCAAGCTCTACTGAGCAGTTCACAAACAATGCTACAAAGCGAGCCTGATGAAATTGTTTTTCTCTGCAGACAATGGGTTGTCATAACCCACTAACATCTGGATCAGTGCCTTTAAGCACAGGTGGCAAGCACAAATATTTTGCAAAAAGAAGTGACAAAGAGTACATCCATGGATCATTTCATGCTTTTCAGCCATAAGATACCCCATTTAGCCCTTCAGCAAGCTCAGTTTTTCCAATGCAGATAAAGTACCGTGCTCTTGGAAGAAATGTTAAGTCACAATTTAAAACTACATGTGTCATGCTTTTGTCATCAAACTAGTGCAAGTTGGTGATTGTTGGAAAGCAGAGTGTTTTTATAATTTGATAATGGGTTGCTGAATCTACAGTGCCAAAATGAAATGCTTTGCAGTGCAAATCTGCATTATTTGGCCACTAAAACACACATTCTGTAATGTAGAAAACAAAGCAAATTATTTAGATTCAAAATAAAAGCAAAAGATCCAGCAAATAAAAGTAAAATAAAACAAGGAAGTTGATGATGTTAACAGCAGCAAAGGGAATAAAATCAAAAATAGACATGTAATGTGCATTACTTGCAGCATGTAAGGAATACTGCACAAGCTAAGAAGTAATTTGCATTCCACTCTGAGTAAATCTAACATCAACTGCCATGTGCAACAAGCAATATAATGCCATTAAATTTATGGACTACTTACATGAAAAACATGAAGTGAATCAAGCTGAACCATATTATATCTAAATAAAACAAACTAAGCCCAAAGATTTCACAGCCCTAGAAAAGCTGGTAGGTTCTTTCTCCTTCTGGAGGGACAAGAACAATCCCATCTTCAGTGACATCTTCACAGCCATCACAAATATTGCTTCATCTTAGGTGAGAAGTAATCTGTGGATACTGTGGGTAAAAACTAGAAATGTGCTAATGTGCTTACCCAGCCTGCTACGCCTTATCTCATCTGGGGAGACTGGACGTAACTTCCTCTCTGCCTTGATCTCTTCCAGGATCCTTTCATGAAGGCTGCGTGGCCGTGGTGGGGTTGGTTTCAGTTTTCTTGCTGATGCCTTGGGATATAGAGATAGCAATTTTTACATAAAACAGTGCTTCATTGAAAGCAGATTTTGCACTTTTTTGGAAAAAAAAAAAGCCTTGCATCACTGTAATATGATTTTACATGCATTTGTTTGTAAAACTCAAAACATCACAAAAGAAGATGGTATTTTTCCCCAATTCATTATGATTTCTAAGAGACAAAGGGTGACTGGTAATAACAGCTATTAACAGCTAGGTGCAAAATACTTTTCTTTAAGAGACTATATTCTATATATAGAATATTTCTGAAAGACCACATATAAAAACATAGTATTTAACATATTCCATGGCCATAAATATACTTCAAAAAGCCACATATTCATTAGGAATGAAGCCCACTGGATTACATACAGGATTTAATGGAGGTCGGGATCGGATGAAATCCAGGATTATTTCATGGGCACTCTTTTTTAATCGAGGTGGGATGTCCCCGTTGACCTGGAAAGGAGAAAGTGAAATATACATTTTCATGTTTTGCATTCACATTCATGCAGATGATGAGATGAACTGAAAACTCACAAGAAGCCTGACAGATCTTGCAGTGTTCTGACACCTGCACCAGGCATGAAACCTCACCAGCTCTGACTGGAGGAACAATCCATATGCAGAGCACAAGCAAGCTAAAATGTAGATCACAGCTTTTCTGCTTTGCAGATAACTGCAGAATAATCACATTTGCAGCAGCTTTAATCAGCAATACTCAGGATTTTGAAATTAGAAAATCAGGTGTCAAGGCTGCAACCGTGTCTAAGGGAGAATACAGGCAAAGATTGGATCTTACTTGGAGGAAAAGTTGCCAATACCATTTTTAAGAACAATTATTTCAATCACATCTTACTGGCAACCATTACGCAGTCTCTAATTCTCTGACCTTAGCTTCTGAGAAAACATGTATTCCATTTAATGCCCCAGTTTTTTTGATCTCCTGAGAATTAATGTGAAAGCAAAGCTGGATCTGGCAAAGTCACCAATGATTTGCCTGTAGCAATGGAAGAAAAAAATACATTTGCCTTGGGATTTTTGTCTTTAATGCCTGCCCATGCTGCTTTGTCCATGAAGAAGTGCCCTAGTGTATAAGTCCCAGCAGGAGGGAATCCCAGAGCATCATTTCACAGCTACCTCTTCATCTGCACTTTTAAAATTACTCAAGTATAAAATCAAGTTTGTTAATATGTCTAGAAAGTATATAATTAGAATGCCACGGCATACCATCTGAAGTACAGGAAGAGGATTTCTTTGCTGTAAACCATATATCTCTGTAGAAAAGGGGCTGTGTGAGGGATGTTTGGTTGTCTGGTTGGTTTTCTCTAGAGAAATATGAATTTCTTTCTCTAAGACCTCATTTATACGTAACACTACATACAAGACCCCTCTACTCAGCACTACTCAGCACTGGTGAGACCCCACCTGGAGTATTGCGTCCAGTTCTGGAGCCCTCAGCACAGGAAGGATATTGAGCTGTTGGAGAGGGTCCAGAGAAGGGCCACGAAGATGATCAAAGGGTTGGAGCAACTGCCCTATGAAGACAGGCTGAA
>VZTY01006115.1:369091-426855 GCA_013400935.1 Turnix velox
AAGACATCACAGGACAAAGTGTGCAATTCGCTGTCTGTGCAGGATATAAAAGAAGTTATTGTAAGTTTTCCTAATATCTGAAGAAATTATAAATTGTAAGCTGAGAATAAGTGTATGATCTTACTTAAGAAATCCACCTGTCAGGTTCAGTCTCCATAAATCACAATGCCCAAGTACACTGTCAGGGATGAGAGCACATCCTACACCACACAATCTTTCAGCACCTTCTATTACTAGCCAGTAGCTGGCTATCAGACCTGTCCTCCAGTTTGACAGAAATTCCCAAAGCATGGCGTTTCCCTGACTAGGTGTCCAGAACTTCAGCACTTCAAAAAATTCCTTTTTAAAGTGTCAGTAGTCTGATTTTTCTTTGTGAGACTCTCTTCATACAAAACTCTGGGGAGAGAATATATATATATGGACGCAACTCTGGTTTTCCAAATCACATGAACTTCTGCTAACCAGAAGGAATGGGCTTAAATGCCCATAAAAACATCTGAATATGATGAATATCTGAACTTCAGTAATGCCATGCAGCTTCTAGATCAACTCTGCTGATCTTGGACATGCACCATTTCCAGGTGGAGCAGAACAACAGCCTCACAGAGAAGGTTCATCACTTCCCTGACACTGAAGAGGATGCACAGCCTCCCCCTGGGGAACATTCCACAGCTTTCCCAAGGACTCTTCCTGGAAGCATCCTACCCCAGACACAGTCCAAATTCTATTTGTTGCCCCAATCACCCCCTTGGCTTCATTAGAGAGAATTTCATACAGCTTGGTAGAGAATACCAAGCTGCTATACTCTGCAACACGCATCATATTCCTAAAAATGTGCAGAAAGTAATATTAAAATTGAAAAGATTTAAACAGTGATTTGACATTTTATGATGGAGAGAATACTATTTTAAGTGCTCTGATTGATTTCCTCTGTTTAAAAACAGAGCAATTTATTGAGGCCAGCATGCTTTGCAAGACTGTTAATGAGATGAGAAGTCTCTCTTCCTTGAGTTGCTGTTCATCATATGTCAAAATTGATAGCTGAAGTAGAGAGCTATTACCATTTTGTAACAGTCATTTTGTAAACTGATATTCTCTATTCCAGCTGTGGGGAACAACCCTCTGCATGACAATGAGAAATAAATAATACATGGTTTTAAGCCTTTCACCTCAGGGCACTCTATGCCCTGACTTAATGTCACCAGGGTATAATTAGTATCAGTATTCCCATTTGATTGAAAAAAGAGAAATGTAAGATTTGCTTAAGTGATTTTCCACAGGATAGACAAGGAGCTGGTGGCAAAGCAAGGGATGTTTCACAGACAACAAGCCAAAAGCAGGAGTACTGGTGACAGAACATTCTCATACTTGGCAACCAAACAAGATGCTGACAGGAAAGACACTGAGGGAAAGCTTTTATTCTGTCTACACTAGATCTATCAATTTACTATAACTCTCTCTGTAATGAACAATTTCATATGCATCTTTCACTTTTGATTAATTAAAATTCATAGCCCTTGATTGAAGATTAAATTAGAAATATGTTGCACAGATGCAGGGAAAAAAAAAAACCCTAATGAATTTATTCTTTCTTTTTTTCTTATATGAGATTGGCCGTACCTGCAAACTGGTATTAAATAAATACCTCAAAACATTGTAAAACTCTTCTAGGTCTTCATGTGTATAAAACAGCTTTTGTACAATAGTATGCATTTAAACTGTGAGTGTGGGGAAAGCATAAACAATTATAAAAATCAACCAGAAACTCAGAGGTCTAAACAGCTTAAGCAAAGAAAAATTACCACATAATCATTGACTCACAATCTACCATAGCATTTTAATATATAAATATGGAAAAACAGAAAAACAGAAAAACAACTGCAAATGTTACTTCCTAACCTTTGGCTGAAGCCTGAGCTTTTAAGCTTTTAAAATGGTGATCCTAATATACATTATTTTCGAAAAAAAATGTATCATTTACCACTGATACTCAATTACATCACATACTTATTTGTTTTACTCTAAATGGTGACATTGTTAAGTAGAGGAGTGTTATCTCTAATAGGCAACATGAAACTGATAAGAGTTTTGTACTGCCTTGGAATTTTCATTTTAAATGATATTGCATGGACAGAGGGGACCTGCTGCATCATTTCCAAAACATGAAGTTTGGTTGTAAATTTAAATAGAAGTAGATTTATATTTGACATCTACCCTTACATGTGCAGTATAGTCCTTTTGTTAATACAGTACTTCACATTGTAAGCCACTGCTGTTCCTGCATGTCTACATAGATATAAGCTGTGTATATATATATATGTATATAACTGATAACCACAGTACTTACACAAAGTCACTCCTTCTTTGACTATCCTTAAAGCATGATTAGGAACTGTAAAGCTCTCTGCTCTGCCTAGAATGGTTCCTAAACTTCCACAGAAACAAGTGTCAAAGGCAGGAAAGAAAAAGAATAGTTCCCTGCTTGAAGTGGCCAAATACCATTCAGTCAATCTAAATCAGACTGTGCATAACAGAATACCCAACTTCATCATTTTCAGCTGGAAAAAGGGTCAAAGTCTTTTCCTCCCATTCCGTATGTCCAGATTGAAACATCTGAAATGTCCCTTATGAAAATACTGTCCACACACAGCTGTTACTGCTATTAGTGTAAAATCCTAAATATTGTAAATAAACACATATTTGCTTTAAAGATCCAAACAGCCAGGATTCTCAGATCAGGCATTCAAATTACTGGATGTTTTTTATAATAATACTTTCAACTTATATGCCTAAAACTCCCCTTTTGCAACATGGCTAACCACTGCATCACAGGTATTTGTGAAGAGCTCAAACATGAAGACAAAGGCACCATTATCTACGATGAATTTAACTGTTAAGCAATGTAATGCTGAGTTTGGATACTACACAAAATATAGGTGACAGCCATGCATTGAAAAAGTACCAATAGAGTCAGTCACTGCTAAATAATGACAGTGCCTGTTGTGTATTTTGGAAGATTGGGGGGAGCAGGCTAGGAAAGAGAACTGAGAATTGGGAATCAATATGGAATCCAAAGCTGCAGCTTAACACATATGCATAGTATAAGAAATTGAATCCATAAGAGTAATTAAAATTTTAAAATTTCCCCATTTCTAATTGTTGACTCTACCAACATTCACAATTTTTTACTTCTTAGGAGTGAATGCTCCATAAGAGAAAAATGCTGTCCAATCTCTCCAGGCATACATTTAAAGATTTTAACATCCCAGGATGAAAGTTATCTCCTTTACATTACAGCCATGGAAACAGGGACTCTCAGCGTTGGCATAGAGAGATGACAAATTCGAAATTATGTTCATATGCACTGAAATAGAAATGCCGTCACTGAGACTAATGAAACCAGTTATTTACAAGAAGCACAGAGTTTGACATTTTATGTCTTCAAAACATTTTAAATATATCAGCTATGACAGAAGACAGACAAGAACAGACAGCTCCAGTTACTGGCACTTTCAAATACCAAAGTAGTTTCTAAGTAATACACCTAATAGGAAAACCTGTTCCTTTCCTAATTTTTACTGAGAGTACCAAGCAGTCAGAGGCAGATCAAGCTACACTCTTAAACGCAACATTACACTAACAAAAAGAACAGTAAAGACCTCATGTTGCATCTCATTAATTTAAAACATACTCAACCCTGCTATTACTAGTAGCATATGCATTTTTAGAAGTACCAAGTCTAAAAATACTACCCATAAATTTAAAGACAAAATTGATTTTAATAAAAATTTTGCCTAAGATTCTTCATGACTGATAGGAAGAAATATCCATCTTTCCCAGACTGTCATAAAATTCAGATTTAGGATTCCTATGCATTTCTTCTCACAAAAACCATGACATTTTTATCTGATGGGAATATATAACGTCAGCTTTGACCCATGACAGTCAAAGTACAGTATTTAGAAAAAATACAGTATTTATGTGATCTGGCTAAACTTGTAGTTCTATATGAATCCCTCAGGCTCCACACATTTTTATGTCAGACTGCACTCATATTATTGTGCATGCTTTGCACATTCTTAAAACAGACTCTGCAGCAGAATCCTAGTTACTGGACTTAACGTTTCTAATAAGAAGCAGCAAGCTATTTTTCTAACACAATGTCATTAGCCGTTGTCAGACTAAGCCACTAATTGCATCACAGACTGCAATACAGGTACTGTACCTGCAGCTGATTGTAATCCCAATTCATGTTTATGCCCAGAGGTCACTTTGGACAATCTACCTAGTGGACAAGATAGTAGGATAAAAATAGACACATGCAGGGATTTCATATACAGTGAGAATCACAATGAGGAGAAGAGCAGCTGTGCCTCCAAGGCCTACTATATAATGAAGAAAATCTCTTCTGAAGAGGCAGGAGCTGGCTTAGCGGAATAGGAATTAAAGGCTAGCCTGACAAAAGCAAAATTATGCTACCCAGGGGTTCCCATTCAAACAAAACTACTACTGTGATTGCATACAGTAATCAAGGTCCTGAGGAGTCTGTTCCTTTCTTGCAGTGGGTGGCAGGAACACTTGGTACAGTTCTCTGAGTTGTGAGCAGAAAGTCAGATAACATCATTACCTAGGTATTTTACCTGATTGATTTAACATTTCAGTGGCATCTGCTGCAGAAAACAAACACAATTTGATAGTCTAAATCCAGATCTTGACTACGACAGTACATTCAACTCGTATGTATAAGGCATTTATATTTGTTCCTTGTCCAATTTTTTCATCCTTTATTCTTCCCTCTAATGATTTCTGATAGAACAAATTCCATGCTTTCACTCATCTCTTCCCCACCTCCACCTCTGTATTTTTATGATGGAATCAAAGCTTTCTCACTAACAAAGGCTGTGCGAGGTTTTGAAAGAAAAGCAAGTACATTTGAACACTGAATATTCTAAGACAATGCTTCCACTGTAACTCCTAATAGCAAGTACATGCCTCTGAAAAAGAGGTTAAAATGTCCTAGCAGGGATAAGGAGCCCTTCAGATCACCTGCCACCTTATCAGGAAGAATATCTTAATGTTGAACACAATATAAACCAGAAAAAAAGAAAGAACAGGGAGGCATGAGTAAACATCGAATGGGTTCTTATAAAAAGAGTGAGCAAGTCAATCCTACATGCACCTTTGAGTGTCTAGGAGGAAGAGACCCATCAGCACTCTTCAGCTTGCTTTGGAATATTGTTTTGACATGAAAGTAGCAATAGAATAAGCTGAAAAAATTAAAGCTCAGCTTCTACAGATTGAAGGTTTTTTACACAGATATTTGTACATTCCTCAAAAATCCCTAATGGATCATGGTAAAATAAATTTCCAAACACTGTAATATAGGTAGTAAGGAATACAAGTTTTCAGCCACTACAGGTTTTCCTTTCCTCTCACAGAGTCACTCTCATAACAACATGGCAGAACTTCACATTGTGGAATTCCCAAAATTATGTTGTAACTCAAGATAAATTTTCTCCCCAGTAAGAGGAGTCTAAAACAATCCCTTAGTGGAAAGCATGACAAGTCTTTTGTTGTTATGATAAAATCAACACAAGTAATTTGCTCAAGCATATAATACATATGTATACCTCTCAGAATTTTGAATGCCTGCCGTATGGAAAACAAAATACACCAATTTTGTTGGGTTTGTGACTTCCCCCTCAACCTTTTATGTAAATTTAAGATGCCATATAAAACCCATGAAAATCACTATGGACACAAAATCATAATTTCAAGATTCTAGGGAAAACAGAGAAGAAAAGGAAAGAACATTTCATATTTGACAAATTCTAGTGATTCTCTTGACTTACCATGACCTTCCTCAAGGTATAACGTTTGGATCTGATATCATCCATCAGCATTTCATAGGGTGTGAGCTGGTACTCTATTGGGAGTGGGTTGTACTGACGCTCTTGAACTTTCTTGAGTTTAACACCATTCCGTAAATCTCGCATCACTTGTACCCAAAAACGAGCCTGAAGAGAAGAGAGGGAAACTTTGATACCTTGCCCTTGAACACTACCTCAGATTAAACTAAAGTCCTTCTTTCCCCTTTCAGCACACCACCAAATAAGTACTAGTCTATTTTTAACACATCAACCAAAACCTATTTTATTTTATGTAAGCCTATTTTTAACCCTCATGAACCCAGCAGCACCGCAGAGTATCTCCTCAAAGTGATTTTGAAGTCTAACATAGCATAAAAAAAGGATTTTAAATTCTCATACCGTACATCTTTATTTCCATTTCAAGTACACTGCACACACATTAGGAAAGTTTCCAGACTTATAGCTAATACTATGTGAATTAAAAAAATAACCAAATCCAAAACTTTGTTTCCATGAGGCCCAGATCTTTATTGCAAAATTTTCCATCAGTTGTTCTTCACACAGAGATTTTGCAACAGATTTCAATCCCTACAGTCTAGCAATACCCTCTTAGTACTCAGTTTCCTTCTGCTCTTCCTGTAAGATCATCACACACTAACACCTTCTCATTTTCTGAGCATAGAGAATGGCATGAGAGGAGGAAGATGAGGTGGTGGACAGAAGGTTGAGAGATCTAAATCAAGAACTCCTTAGAATCTCATAATATTCCCATATGAACTGGTGAGAACAGTAAGTAGAAAATAAAACAAGCTCCTTTCTGTTAAGGGTTTCTCTGTAACACTCTTCTTTCTCCAACAGAGAAACTCAGCTGGTGGCTCAGCCTACTGCCTGGCTGTGCCTTTGAAGGGCAGTCAGCATAATAACTCCCTGATTGTCCACTCTTTATAAATCACAAAGCTTCTCCTAAAAAACAGTCTAAAGTAAAACATAATGCTCGGATTTTTTTACTGTTTCATCTCACTGCAAAGGAAGGTTGAGACTCCATTTGCTGTTAACTTGTCATGAGTTATTATTAATCCATAAATTAAAAATCTAGACTCTTTGACAGAAAACAAACAACTTTAAGTGAATATTATAAAAAAATGCAAAATGCTAGTAATTGTGCTGATTTATTATTCCAATGTTGTCTTACCCAGTCAGCATTTTTTAACTCATCAAGATCTGTGCTGGACTCATCACTCCCCTCTTTGTCCATTTCTTGAATCTTCTTCAGATTCTGCCAAACAAAACAAAAGGAGTCAATAACTAAATGCTAGCATTACCCTCAAGTAAAACAGTAGCTTAATTTTGAATAATGCTGTTTGGATATTCTATTGCATGTTTTATGACTTGAATACTAATACTGTAAAAGTAACTTGAAACACCATTTGAATATGTTTTTTTTAATTGAAAAGTGGACCTTAGATGCTGGAAAAACATCCTAAGTTTTGACTGTGAAGGTACACCAGATAATAGCATGCCACAGGAAAAACCACACATAAAAAATTTTAATATTGGGCTTTGCCCACAAAAAATCCCCACCCACCTAGCAGGTCTGTCAAGCTCCAACACAAAAAAAAATTATTGACTTGGTAAGGATATAATTTGTATCAAAATTACTCTTATGTGTTGAATTAAGACAGCTTAATTTTGTAGGAGAAATTAAAAAAAAATGGTTGTAATGATAAATAAACCAATCAACTTTTGGACTGAATAGTGACAGACTTGCATATATATTGAAATTAAGAACTCTGTAAAGCATGGTTCTAGATTCTGAAATCTGAGTAATAATGTAAGAAGAGAAGTGTAACTTTCAAAGATATAAACTGCTATTTATGAACAACATCAGATCATGCAGATACAGAAAAGATTTTCTGCAGAGGGGCAAAAAAAAGCTCTCATGCTGACAATAATATGAAAAATTATAAAAAATTACAGTGGACGAAGGAAGATGCAAGCCTGCACATGGACAAATGTAAGTGAAAGATTTAAAAGGCTGTAGCTTTACCAAAATTAACTTACACACACAGACAACTGCAAGTATCTGCCAAACCTGGTACATGTAAGTCAGCCATAACTGAGTTTTTGGAAAGAGAGGAAATGGGCTATTTGTTGCTTTATTTAAGGAGGTAAGACATTTCCTTTCACAACAAAGAAAAAATACTACCCTCGCCCCACAAAAATAAAATACATAATTTACCAGAAGACTGTAAAAACCCATAAATCACCTAAACCGCAGAAGCAAATTTGTGATGGTACGATGCAGGAATGTTTTGGCATGATGTGCAGTGTCACCACAGGATACCCAATTGGGAAAGAATGTCTTTATAGAAACTTGTGTTGGTCCTGCTGCTGTGGTCAGCAGTAAGTCTGACACTTACAGGCAATCATCCTTTTCCAAGTGAAAAAAAAAAGAAAAATGGAAAGAAGGAGTAACATAAAGGCCTCATTTATGTGTAATTTGCCATCCAGGGTTTCTTCTATTCTGTATCATACAGTTGCAGTAACCATTTCAAGTACAGTATCTGTGAACTGTAAATTATTGCTTCCTTGCTGACTGCTAACATTTATCGATAAACTGCAAAATACAGAATCATTTTGATACTTGCTCCCTTTCCTCTCTCATAAAAAGCTAACTTCAGTAAATGCGCTCACAATCGTCAGGTTTGCTCCTCCTTTCCATACTGGAAGGTATGCATTAATTTTTAAAAAATTAACATGTTCCAGCTGCTTAACCTTTACTTCAACTGTTCAAAAAGATTTGTGGCAATTACCCCTTTCAGCAATCATGCTCCCTACCATACAATTTACTGGGTTGGTTTATGCCCAAAGGCTCATGCCTGTGCCTGACATAAATATTCCATGAAGCTAAAAAGATTACAACCTGTTTTTCCTAACAGCAGAAAATAAGAAGGGAAAAAAGCCCCAAACCTGAACAGCTGAAAGACCGTCAAAGACAACTATCTAATTAGTTTCTTTGGAATATAGCTAGAGGGTGAGTTTCTACCTGAGAAAGAACAGGTGTAAGTGATGCTGGCTATACTGGAGAGCACAAGAGTGAAACCACCTGCCAGCCAAGAGGTAAGTCCCTCAAAGTGCACTTTTATGATCTATATGAGCTGATACAAGCACAGGTTACTGCCAAAACATGGCTTCTACCCTTCCCTATCCTAGACAACTGCTCCAGCTTTTTCCCCTCATACTGGCAAAGACCCATACTTCTCTTGATAGGGGTAGTCTTTTCCCTTCCCTGGCACCCTCCTCATATCCCTAAAAGTAATTCACCATGCAATCAGTAGAAAGCACTAGAAAGGAAAGGAAAGGAATTTCTATCATGCTAGAGGTTAGAATGCTTTGGAGGACTGTGAAAAAAAGAAACAGCAAGTGCTCTATCCTTCCAGACGATGCTTAGGAAGGTATAACTCCTCTCCACCTGTCAGGAGGTGCTTAGGAAGGAATAAACTCAGTGTGACAAATGATTACGTTTAAACTTCTAGACAGTATGAAATATTACCAATTCCCTTCAGCAGCCCTGGCCAGCATCAGTGGGTTTCTCATCTGTTTAAACCGTAAATTATGAAAACCAACACATTTACAATACCAGGGACCATTTGTCAGAATGTAGCTGTGATCCAAAACCCACAAGTAACCTCTGTTGCTGTAGCCACTGTATTTACCCTTGGGACAATGGATTAAAAAGAGCTATTACAGTATAATAAATACATGGTCTAAGTGGGTTTCAGAAAGCAGAGACATCTTAGGAAGGTTTTTCTAAACTATGCTGGAACCTCAGACCCACACCACAGACCTGAATCACCTATTACAACCCAGGCATTCATTCAGGAAATCAGGGCTGAATGCAGCGGAAGTGAGTGTTTCAACAGTTTTAACAGCAATGTCTTTTTTTAGACCATTGCAGCATTTAGCCTTTTTTTTTTTTTTTAGTTTTAAAAAAAAAGCTAACCCTACATTTTGTGACAAAAGTTTGTAATAAAAATACCAAATGTCTTCAAATGCCTTGCTGCACTATTAAAAGCAGGCAGTTGATTTGCTGCTGCTGCGTGTCCCACATTCGAAATGTGCTCTCCTGCACCCAGTGACAGATGGGAGTTTATGTAAGACACTTGCCAGCACAGCATCAAAGACTCACTTTCCATAAAATACTCTCTAAAATGCACTCTTTTAATGGAGACAGTATTCTTGGGAATCCAGACCTGGACTTCGTCTTTCATCAGCTGCAGAACACAGTCTATGTGTTTATTTAGGAATAATTTGTTCACCGATATGTAAGTAAATATAACCTGCACAATGGGGAGAAACTGCTTTTGTATATTCAGCTATCCAACTTGGGTTTAAATTCCAAGGGAAACTTTGCCCCTACACTTGGCACTGGTGAGACCCCACCTGGAGTATTGTGTCCAGTTCTGGAGCCCTCAACACAGGAAGGACATTGAGCTATTGGAGAGGGTCCAGAGGAGGGCCACGAAGATGGTCAAAGGGCTGGAGCAACTGCCCTATGAAGACAGGCTGAAGGAGTTGGGGTTGTTCAGCCTGGAGAAGAGAAGGCTCAGAGGGGACCTCAAAGTAACTTATCAGTACCTGAGGGGGTCCTACAGAAAGGCAGGGGAAGGAATTTTTAACATAATATCGGATGGGAGGACTAGAAACAATGGATGTAAATTGGAGGGGGGTAGATTTAGACTTAAGAAAGAAATTCTTTACAGTGAGGGTGGTGAAGCACTGGAAAAGGTTGCCCAGAGAGGTTGTGAATGCCCCCTCTCTGGAGGTGTTCAAGACCAGGCTGGACATGGCACTAGGCATCCTGATCTAGTGGGAGGTGTCTCTGCCTATGGCAGGGGGGTTGGAACTCTATGATCTTTAAGGTCCCTTCCAACCCAAACTATTTTATGATTCTATGATTACTCCATTCTTTGAAAAGACCCAGACCACAATTAATTCAAACCTGGGAACAGGAACAATTAAATTTGTCACCGAAAACCTCTCTGGAGGATATCAAAGTTCTTCATGTATAGTGCTATAGTTTGATACACTTCTCAGCTCTTCAAGGGGCAACAGTCACTATGCTGTTCAATATCACTTTAAGAATAGGGAAAACCCTCTCAAATTACATGCCAGTAACACTTATTGAATGATGGTGTCTGCATCACTTAAGGGAAAAAATAAACACCACAGAAACAAAACAGCAGCCTTTTTCCTTATTAAAACTTCTAAATTGAGGGCTGAAAAAAAATTAAAACTGGGCTGCAAGTCTGACGGCAACAGTTGCAAAAGTGCAGCCACTGGAAGTCTGGAAGCATAGGCAAAAGCAAAGTTATGAGCACAAAAGCTTGTGAATCTATTTTTTTCCCCAGCTGTGCTTTCTGAAAATCCAACCAGAAGGGCATTTAGCAGCTTTCACAGTCACAAGCCCATTAGGAGAAGCTTGGCTAATGACCATATTTCCAAAATAAGTTAGTCATTAACACTGTTATAGGTACATATTAACTACCTCTATTATCATATTTTGTACAAATAATTCATCAGTATAGTCACGTTTAGTGGAAAGTAATCCTTGACTTTTTAAATTAACTTTTCTTAATTGGGAGTTTGCATGGCATGAAACTATGGAAAAGAAAAGAACAATTTAGTTTGGACTCCTGTACTTAATTAGAAATTGTATGTTTACATTTTCATATTGAACAGACTGAAATATATCCAGGCAGATTGAAAGAATTCTGTCTTTAGATAAGAAAGGACAGAAATGAAAGCAACATCATTTAAAAGACCGGTATGCAAATGACAGATTGGGAGCTTTATCCGTTTTCTATAAAAAACTTAATTACAAGGTATATTGCGTATAATTAAATTATGGACTAGTTTTTGATGAACATGGACTTTCACCACAATTGAAGATGTACTGTAAAAATACACAGCCTTACATAGTTTGGAAAGAATATCAACCTTGATTCTTTAGGGTACACACCGATCTCTAAAATTTTTTAAGAGATGAGTGAAGGCTACAGATTAAGACACATCTCCCCACTGGACCCTTCTTGTATTTTATACTGGCCAGCACAAGACAGCATCTCTTATGACTAGCTGGACCACTCAGGGTCAGCTGCCCAGCACTATGTTCAAGTGGTTTCTCAATAGCTCCAAGAACAAAGACACAACATCATCCTTGGGCAGCCTGTGCCAGCACTTCGTAACATACCTAAGGTGGTACTTTTCTCTCGAGACAGACAGGAGCTGTAATGTTTACAAAGTAAGGACCAGGCATTGTGTGGCACTGTTTGATCAGAAACCTTAATGATCACAAAGATGGGATTCAGTACTTGACAGAAAACTTAAAGTTAGAAGTGTAAAGCAGCGTGACAAATTTCACAATAAAGAATGTTGCTCAACAGGCATTTGATCAGTAGACTGATTATAAGTGACCAATGATTTTTTATGAAAAATAAACATACGTGAAGTGATGCTATTAGGGGTCAACCAATGTAGAGGTTAAATCTAATGAGAAAGTAGAAGCAAACACTTTATACATGGTTATTCTAGTAACTTGAAACAATGGATGTTGGAGTATCAATGCTCATTGATTTTGGTGTTCAAGCAGACATTTTTGGGAAGAATTCCATGTCCCCAGTGTGCATTGTCAATAAAGGATGTTTCTACTAATCTAACTTTGTATAGATAAGTTTTTCTTATCGGTGCATATTAGCAACAACTTGGCCACCCTTACAGCGAAGAAGTGTTTTCTGATGTTCAGAGGGAACCTCCTATGCCTCAGGTTGTGGTCATTTCCTCTGGTCCTGTCACTGTCATCCTCTTTGCATCCTCCCTTCAGGTATTTATAGATACTGATGAGATGCACCTGAGCCTTCTCTTCTCCAGGCTGAAGAATTCCAGGTCTTTCAGCCTGTCTTATGTGAGAGATTCCAGTCCCTTCATAATCTTCACACCTTTCTTGGACTGTCTCCAGTATGTCCATGTCTCTCTCATGCTGGGAGCCCAGAACTGGACACAACACTACAGCCTGTGGCCTCATCAGTGCTGAGCAGAGGGGAAGGATAACTTCCCTTGTCCTGCAGGCAGTATTTCTCCCAGTGCAGCCCTGGACATTGGAAGGCATCAAGGGCACATTGCTGGCTCACTCAGCCATTAAGCTCATGTGAAGCTTAGTTCCAGTGGAAGGCAAGACTGGGCAACAACCAGGAACTGAAGAACTACAGCAGACATTCCCTTCTTAGAGCAGCAGTTTCTGCTTTCCTGTGCCTGCATAGGCTCTTCTTCTACCTCTCAGTACCACTTGATGACATTTCTGACCAATTTGTATGACCTTTCTAGACACTCCACAGCAGGAACATTTGCTTTATCTAATGGAAATCACTTATTTATGCTCAAAGTTCTGTCTCTGGGTAGATGCCATAGAGGTTACCTCAATGACTTTCATATGATCCTGAAAGAGATGAATTTCTTTCTTTCACATGACGTCTATTTTTAGCAAACATGCAAACTATCTTCCCCCTTGCCACATGTTCATGCATTTCCTCCACTTTGTTAACTGCTTTTTCTACACACATACTCAAGGAAAAAAAAAAAAGGAAGAAATCCCCTTTTTGTAGAGTTTTCCTATTGTGATTTTAAAAGCTCATTGCTTAATATGAGAGCTACTCATGTTATAATCTGTAAATGCTTAAACAGTACACAGGACACAGAGTTAAGAGGCCATGGCATCCACTTTTGGATGACAGCAGATGGTAACCAAGGTTGATGTGGAGGAAAAGCACCTTTCAAAGAGTGCATACAGATGCTGCCAGCAAGTTGAAAAAACACTCTCGTAAACTTGCTAGAAAAACCTTACCTTGCAAAAAGATGCAAAGCTGTACCCTATTAGTTAGTTTCAACCCTACCTTCAGAGTTGCTGCTGCTATTCCACAGAAATATTTTTTTTTGCTACTGCAAATCAATTTCACAGAATCATGGAATCATAGAATGGTTTGGGTTGAAATGGACCTTAAAGATCATCTAGTTCCAATCCCCTGCCATGGGCACAATCCTCTCAATTGGAAGGGACCTTTCAGATCATCAACATACTTTTACCATTTTGCTCTTACAACAGTTGTATCACACTTTCCTCAGCTCAGGCTTAAGTCCTGTTCTGTGCATTCACTACATTAAACATTTCATTCTCCTTAAGAATGGAAGTACCATCTCCCTGTCTGCAAGTCAGCTTTACTGCTGACCTCTCATGTACAGGGAATCAGACTGGAAATAAAACCCAAATGCCATCAAGTATGTGACAAAGTGCCTAAAACATTTTATTTGACATCCATTGAGATGTCCTGAGCAGCTCACTCATTGCTTCATCATTTCTGATTAATGCACTCACTCAAATGCATGCCAGGAAAGCCCTTCTGAAACCACGCTCCATTTGTTATATGACAGTGATGTTCACGTGACACACTGTAGAGCACATGTCTACTCAGTACATATATTAGTAACAAAACATGTTACTACAAACCTATAGGCCTATCTCTCCTACCTTCTGATCCATCTTTCTTGAAATCCTATAACATTCGAAATCTTGACAGTATTTCTTCTGCTTCTTTCACAGTGTATTTCCCTTCTAAGCCTGTCCTGGGCTGCAGTATATATAAGATAGGTCAGATTTGGCTCATTCCCAACAAGTGAATTTCTGCAGCTAAACATTTTTCCTCTTCCCCTACAGTGAAACTGGTTATTTAAGCACTACCTAAGCAAAACCCATGAACTTCATATACCTGGAAAACAGCTACCCAGATGCTATCATGAGGCCCAAGAAGGAATCCAAGGGTTTTCAAAGTAATTTTTCTTTATCGAAAGTTATTTTATGTAATTTCAAGGGTTTCCCCCCTTTTAGCATTTTTAGTTTCATTTTGATCTCAGGTCTACTGCATCCAGGTCTGAAGGATTATAATGGCAGATCTCCAAATAGAGCTGTCACATTTTGAAATTAACAGTTTAAAATCCCTGCCTCCTTCAGTGTCCAAAGCACAACATAGAGTTTTTAAAAATTGGAGGGCTTTTCCCCAGTTATCTGCCAAAACAATTACCACAACTTCACGACAAAATACCCTTACTGAAGTATTACCTTTTTCTCTCCTTTATATCCAATACTCATATAGCAAAAACAAAAGGAAAAGGAATTTATTAACTTGAACTGATTTGAACAGTATTACCCATTAACTGACATTCTTCATATCTATTTGCAAGGGAGAAGAGCCTATAAAAACTATCACAGATTTTACTGACATGAACCTGGTGTGGTCATGCAATTCTTGCTTGCCTCAAGTATGAAAGGTAGAGGTAATTTTATAATTATGTCACATTTTTTACTGCATTCAACATCACATTTTCTTCCTCCTCACAGTTACACTACATTATTTTCAAAGTCAAATAAATTCAAAGTATAGCTGGATATAGGCTATAAGCAATGACACAAAGAGCATCATAAAATCAAAATACTCAAGATTCCAGAAGCTGCTTGTAAGGTAATTTTCTTGGTCACCTCTTGTGTGACTACTAGGGACTGATCCAGAGTAAAATGAAATCAAAAGATCAAAACTTTGGCCTTTGTTAGGTGCAACGATAAAAGTCTTAATGGATTCAGTAGACCCAAAATTCCATCTATAAGGATTACTTCCTTTGACCTAAATGTGCTTTGAATCAATCCCTAATAGTCTTTGAGAGGCAAATGGTTTCTTTCATTTAGGATTAACTCATAAAATGCTCTATGGCATGATCAGATGTTGTTGGTTTTCTATATCCAGTTACAAAATTATTAGATAATTTGCAAATTCAAAACATCCCTCTATTTTTTAAAGTAAAAAATAAAAATCAAGGCTTAATTTTTAATGCTCATAAACCACAATATTTTACTTTGACATTGACAACAGAGACGCCTTATTACTACTTACTGTGGTCAAATTTGTCAAGAACTACTAGAAACACAACTTCTCTCTGAGCAGAAAGATGAATCCCAAAGGGTCTGATCTTTGAGTTTCAACTCAGACTTTGCAACAGCTGTTATTTGTGGTGTTTCTAGCACAGGCTCCTCAATTAGTACATCCAGGGATCAGAATACTAAGTTGAAATGTGAAATTAATGGTGTCAAGGTTTAGGAGACAGAATTAGCACAGAGACACTTGTATTCTGGGCATTGGATGCAGATGAACCATAACACAGGCACTTCAGAAGACAAGTGAGCCTTTAACCATGCTGACACTGTCAAAATTATCCTTGTCTGATACTCCTTCAGTTTAAAAATTGCTTTTAGTTAAAGCAGGATTGGAGAAAAAGTGGAGGTGAAACCTGACCCTGAGGAGCAGAAAAACATCTCTGAGGGATTCTCTCTCTTGCTTTGATGTTTGCATTTCAACCAACAAGGAAAGACAGCACCAGTACCTTACGCCTCTGACTGGTTTGTGCCTTCCACCACCAGTGTTGTGCTGCTCTGAGACTCATCTGACCCTTTAATGAGCTGATTTAGCTCATTAACCTCTCAAGAAATTACTGTTTGGTTTTTTTTGGGGGTGTCTGGTTATTTGTTGTGTTTCTCCCCTAGAACCAGGGGAAGGAAAACAGTGGGTGCACGTGTGTGTGGGTGGAACAGCTCTGCCTCTTCTGCCTCTGTGAGCAGCAAAATTTTTAGATCAAGCTGTAAAAATTCTTGTCCTGCTTTTTGAAGGCACTGTAGATCTTGACTTTAAAAAGGGAAGAAAATCCTTCAGGGATTTATTAAAAAGAAAATTAGGAAAGCGTTCTGACTTGGCACGTTGTCTTTGGCAAAGAAACCAGCTTCAAGAAGCGTGTTTGCCTTCCTATTCTTTCCCTTACCCACTGGTTTTCCAATCTACCCCCCAAACCCCCTGTGCTGTTGATGGAGCCACCCTGCAGGCCAGATAACTGAAATTATCTTCATTACAAATCATTGGCCTACCCTCAAATTTAGTCTTCACCCAGACTATTGAGGTGAAGTGGCTCATAGCATTAACAGTGCTAGCCAAGCAGGCAGTGAACATGAGCATCATGACCCTCAGGTGGTAATTTTTCTTAAGTTGATACTGCTGTGATGTCTGTGTGACAGACAAACAAGCCAACCACACATCAAAGGTAAAGAAAGCTGCTGACTGGGGACAAATCATGAGCAAGAGGAATCTCAGATAGTTCTCAGACAAAGAGAAGGTGCTGAAAAACAACAGACAAAGTTCTGACATCTCACAACATCCCTGAGACACTAGAGAAGGAACACATGCATGTATGCAATGCATTAATCTCCAACAAAAACTTCTGGGTTTACTACCAAATAAAGTATTCACAATTAACAACAATTCCTATGAAAATTCTATCAATGGTTACAGCCCTTAGCTGTAAGAACTGCTCTCCCTGAATACTACAGATCATTTCCTCAAGCATCTGACATTCACTATTGGCTGGGTACAGAGGTGATTTTGTAATACTGATTCATGCAGTAATGAGCTCAAAAGCAGAAAACCTTCTCAGACTGCTTACCTCTTTTGCACTTTTAATTTTGGCCAAGAAAGTGTACAGCTCCATTGTTTCAGCAAAGAGAGCCCGACATACTGCTTGATAGTGATTTGGTGCCTCTGATCGAGTTGGCAGGTGGGCTGCACACAGCTAGAGAGAAAAATAAATAGCAATATTAAAACAATGCTCCATTGCTTTCATTAAGGAGGTTACAGCACACGAGATAACACAAAAGAGAATGCAGTGGAATGTTTATGGCACAAAAATCCGTGAGATGATTAAGTTTATTGAAAAATTGGGGTGTAGCCATCTACTATTTATTTTTTGAGTTCTGTAAGGACGCTAAGTGGAGAGGTTGACCACATTCTGGAAAACTCAGAACACCAAGACATTGCCTCTTCATTCAAAAAAAAAGAAAAGAAAAGAAAATCTTAATTGTGAAGGAAGAAAAATCCAGCAATTTGTAGCAAATTTTTGGAAAACACTCTACCTCATTTAAACCAGCTTTAACACCATAAACTTGTAGCTTCCTATGAACGTAGAAGAGAATTCTATCCCTACCAATTTAAGAAAAGATGGAAGGTGAAGCAAGGAAAGAAGTAAAGTACAATCATCTGCTTTGTTTCAGGAAGTACCTGAGTCCTTAAAAATCTCAAGACCAGGGAAGCACAGTCTTATTGCTGCACTTCAGACATGAATATTTTCAGACACAAGCAAAGCTGAAGTAAAGAAACACTATAAATGTTTTCATACCTGCTAAATCTGCTAAACTCTGGAAGCCTACTCAAATCAGTAATAATAATTCACAGTTACTGTTAAGCAGCAAGTCAGTCCAACATTGCTTTTAAATACTCAGATCTGAGCAACATCCAGCATCATGACCATACAGCTTGTATTAGTATAGCACTGACACTAATCGTAGCAGTGTCTTTTTTCTTAGACTTCCCCTGAGTCAAATCCATCACCTGCAAGCATTCATCATGGAAATCTTGGCTGGAAACAGACAGAACAAAATTACTTCAGCAATTTGTTCCTTAAACAGTTTAAAATAAAAAAAATCACACAAAGTGGAAACCATATCATATATAGGTGTAAATATTAAAATAAAACAAAATCTTAATGAAGGCTTTACAATGCGTCTTGTGATGGTGGTTTTAATGTAGCTATTTATTTTATATATACAGCTGTATTTACAAATACAGATGTAAACTTAAGAACTAGGCAAAACCTGAGACAATAGGTAGCTACATACAGATCTGCAGCACTAAAGCTTGAGACAAAAGCCTCTTTAGGAGAAGAGCCCTTAATTAGCCTAGTGGCATGATTGTCTAAATCTCTCCCGTTATTAGAGTGGACAAGGGGCACAATGCAAGTAAAGCTTTCAATTTGATTTAAATGAATGCTGCCACTAAAAGGTGTGTTCCTGTGACCTCCAGCTGTACATGCCCACTGATGCCCTCATGCTGGCACCAGAGTTTAAGCTCTTTGAGGATTATTAACCTAGACAAAAATTAACACTGTGAAATAAGTAGGGCAGGAGACAATTACTCTTCATGGTACAGACACACATGTAGTAGTGCAGGCAAACAGGAATAACAGGAATAGACTGGCAGAATGGGCAAAGGGAGATAGGGCTGATTTCTTTTGGTTGAGGTCACATTTACATTGATTCGTTTTCACTGACAAGTCACTTTCTAAAGCCATAGCCCCCTCATTATCTTTTTATTTATTCCAATTCGTATAACAACACAGAATTCAGTGGTTTAGATTTGGTCAGCTTCTCTAATAAATTTTCACAGGTATAATTTGAACAAAATCCTGTTCTGATCATTGTACCCATAACTATCTCTCTTCAGTTGTAAAAAAGAACACAGGTAAGGAAGGTTTCTATATGTGCATGTATTTTCCTTTCTATATACTTGCCATTTTCCTCTTTTTTTCTTCCTTTTTTCTATTTCTTAATCCTGCCCCTCTCCCCACTTTTGTCTTTTCTAACAAATCACATTATTCTCCTTTGCAGGTGAAAGGAGAAAACACAAAATAAATATATCTCTAGTATGTGCTACAGTGGCCACTAAGATACCACAAAGATAGACGGTATTGAAGATTTCCCCTCATGTAGTGAAAAAGTCAGCTTTAAAGTTTTAAAAGACCAGCTTCCGAGTACGGTTAACTTGTGTTCCTTTCTCTCAATAACTAATCATGTCCTTACTTGCTTTACTATGTTTTCAGTGAGATATTTCTGGTTAGTAATTACAGAACAGATAAAAGGAGTTTCATTCTAAAATACATCCCTTACAGAAATAACAGTAGCTATAAGAATAGTAACAAAAGCAATTTCAAAAAGGTCATAAACCAGTATGAGTCTTCATAGCTGAGAATAAAATTTTATTATTATATAGATAGCACACAGGTTTTTAGGAGTGCTTGTTTTCCTTATTTAGAAGGATGTTAATTAGAAGCAATTTGCATGAAGTACAGGAAAAGTTAATAAAATGCAGCAATGGCAAGTTCAAGCAGGGGATGGATATAATCTTGCTTTTAGTACTGAACATGAAGTAAAGCAAAAAACTCAAAATTAAATGTCTACTTCTCAACTCAGTTATAAAAGCAGCCACATAAAACATTCACCATTTGACTTGTAAACATTAGGCTGCATATATTAAAAGAGCTCCTACTAACTTTGACATTCTGAAAAATCAGTCTCTGAGTGACCTTATATTATGTGAAGATCTATTACATACAAAAACCCCTTGTGGCAACATTAAGTGACTTAGCATAAATTTTTGGACTGAGGAAGGTAAGCCTGAAGCAAAAGGGAAATGGAAATAGGGCAGAGTGCTTTTTTTCTCTTTCACTGTAATATATTGTACTGGCATGTTGATCAGAGTGCCTGACAAACTGTAACTTCTACATGAAAAAATACTGCACAATGTAGGGAGGCAAGACAAGCCATGAATGAAATATAACTTCTGGCCTGACTTCAGGATATTTATCTAATTTTTTAAAAATTTAAAATCATGCCTCTAATTACATAAGAGCAACAAACAGCTACATTACTCTCACAGAAAACAGAAATACCAGCCAGTATGTTTTAATAAATGAGATATTAAAGGACAGACACCTATTGAAGACGTCCTCCCCTAATGCCATAGCAGGCATGGTGCAAGAAGGACTAAGACCAGGCCAGTGGACTTTTTCAACCATTCAGAGATTATAGAGGAAAGAAAGCCTCTGTACACTTCTTATTCAGACACTTGTCCTTTCATCCCTCATGATACAACTTAAAACTGTCCGACAGGGAACAAACACAAACAGTGCCCAAGCTTAATACAAGGGCTGTTTGTTCTGTTTCCAAGAAGTTTCAAAAAGTATGGCTAAAAATATGTGGTCTTTACAAATCAAGGAAATACAAAAAATATTATCAATTACTGAAACATTAACTATCTCAAGTCTGCAAATATTTCCATTTGTAATCATTATGAAGAGCTGGGATTCCTTTTTTTCCTATATTTTTGTTTCCTAACTGAGTCTATCCAAAACCCAGCTTAACCCAAAGCATTCAATCTTTGCTTAGATTGTTAAGAAGATTAGAGACTGTTTCGATTCAGGGTTGAGAGAAAAAAAGGCATTATGTAAATACCACAGCCTTGCCAGCTCCTATATCCAAATTCATCCTCAATCAACCAGGAAACAGAGTGCACCAAGCCAAAGCAGTGTTAACAGCATCACCATCCACAGAGATCAAACAGCACTTCTTGCATCTGTGTGAATATATCACATCAAGGAAACCATAAAATTACAAAAAAAAAAATTCAGGCAGTTTTATAAAAGCATTCTCACTGACACACATTGGAAGGCTCATCAAAACACCTGCCCTGATACATTTCAAAAATCAAAATACGTTTCTGCTTGCAGTCATCTTGGGGGAAGGGCCTGTATGAATGCACCACAATGGATTCCTTTTTCCCATGTGACAGAAAGAAAAGCTATTGATATTATGCAAAACATACCACCAAGCTGCAAATGCCAGGCTTGTTAAGCATTCTGAAAGACTTAGAGTAGTAACCTAGACTTAAAACTTGTACTTTTTCTTAAGCAACAAGAACTGCTTTAACCAACAGATCACTGAACACGCAATTGGACAAGGCATTTGCCTTGTTCTTTTCAGTATAGTACTATAACAGGTTCAAAAAATTAAACTTAGCTTAAGATGCTTTAACAAGTTTGTTATTTTCTGAAATATTTTATCTCCATGCAGTTAAAATAGACCATGTGATTAAGCTTTATTTAAAAAATTTAAATATAGTTTTATTCCAATGAATATGGACTTTAAGAATCCATATGTGTTACCAGAAAACCCTTACCAAGATAATACCCCTATAGTTGGCAAATCTCAACAAAATATTTTGCCTTGCTTTATTATAAGTACAACATTAATGGATAGACTGTTCAGAAGAATAAGTTTTTTTGTGTTTTGATATGAGCGTGTAAGATGTTTCTGCCTGCTACGACAACCTCTGGTACACAGCACTCAGGCATGATGCAAGTTTTGAGGCAGTTTTCATGCCAACAGAAACCAGCTAACTTGCTCCTTACCAGTTCACAGATGCTTTCTTAAATTTTATTTAAGGATCTGCCCTTAGCTCTGCTGCTTTTATCTCAAGGGGGCCAAGGACTAGCTGATCCCTCTGATAAAGGACTTAAGGGGAAATTTATCAAAGACTGCAATAAGGCAAAAGGTATGGGAGCAGTTAGCTGTTTATCAATGAAATGAATTCACAGAACGTACAGAAAGCACTCAGAAAGTCACTCATCCCAGAGAGTGACTGCAGCAGATTCCTTGCTTTTTATAATGGACTTCTAAACCTGTCATTTGCAAGTGCTGTGGAACGTCCCACATGTGAACTCCTAATTAATTGTACCCACCTCATGGAAAAAAGGTAGGTTTTGTAGAAATTCAGGTAAACTGCTAGTTTGCTGGCATCAAGCATGTCCACCTTGTTATTTATGTGCTCCCCAGTAATATAGTAAAGATTTCCCTGCACACTGGTTTTTGTTGTTTTGATCATGTTTTTCATGATTTTGAGGTGGACAAGAACTGTGTGGTATTTCACTTCAACAAGTTCAGAATACATGATTGTTCCCATAAAATACCTTAACAAGTACATTCTTTAATGATTGCCTTTTCTAATGTGAAAACCCAAATGCAGCAGAAAAGCTGTTGCTTTTAACAGTAGCAGGTACAGTTTGATGAAATACTGAACTTGGCTGGTCTAGCTTTCAGAACTGCAGAAAAAAGAAAAAACTGTTGCTGTTGAAAATGAAGCCAAAAGTGCAAATGGGAATTAGATGATCCAAAGACTGACAACAGTGCTTTGTATAAGACCTTGATCCTTCAAGAAGTGTCCAGTTGTCTGCATTATACAATCTTCATAATCTTTACCCTTTGCTTTGCAAACTCTGAAGATTAAACATTATGAGCAAAGTATTTATAGATATCCTTAAATGTTAAATAGGAATGGACTAACGTTTGAAAATGCTGAGTCAAAACATGGTGTCGAAGTAAAGATGAAAGTCTTACCTGTGTAGAGTGTTTGGCAAATGCTGCACTGCTGTTCATATCTGAAGTTTATTTTACAAAATCTGAGCCACCCAATAATTCTCGGGATAAAACTGGTGCACAGCAAAGGACTCTCCTACATTATTTTCCTCTGAACAGAATATCTGTCTTGACACTCTTTCTTCCAAGTACTGACTTGCCTTGAGGTGATGAGCACTGTGATTAATCTTCCTTCTTCAAATTTTACATTTCACAGCTATTTGAACAGTCTTAACTGCCTTTTCACATTATTAGAGTGAATTTAAAGCACTGATAAGAATCTTGATAAAATTTCAGCTGACAGCAACTGCAAGACTAACACCTTGCTTATAAACTTGAACCTTTTCCAACGACAGAAACAAAGTTGAAGACAATTAGTATTCTGTTATGTTTATATGATACTATCTTTAAGGAAACAAGTCTCACAGACACTGAACAGAATTACTAACAGTTTGAAAGCTTTTAAAACTTACATGGGTATTAAGAAATTAAAACCAAACTACGGCATACATTTCAATTTTTAAGCCAAATTCTGTATTTTTCATTTTCAGTGAGCCCCATTCTTACTCTTCATTACCTTTCAAAGTAGAGAATGAAAACTTCAAATATTGAAATAGACTTCAAAGGTCAACCTATGTTTTTGCAAGACGATGATATTTCCAATGGATGTTCTGAAGGCAATTTTCCAATGACTGACTAATTTTCTGTGCTAGTGCAGACTTGTTCAAAAGCTATCTTCATCAAAAATTCTCATTTCTTCCTGAAAGCTATTTACCTATTTTTACCCTTCAGATACACCCCAGCATTCATCTGTGACTGGAGCATGTGTTAGGTATATTCTTACACTGCCTTTACAGAGTGGACTAACAACACCCTGCTTCCCAAAGATGCTTGTTTCAAAAGAGCAAATTGAGTGAAAACCAATTCTGTATTCTCTTAGTTTCAGAGAAACTGTACTCTGTTGTTTCTTAACAGAATAATGGAGGGATTAATAATATAAATACACAGTAATCTGAATTTGCTAACTCGCTCTTTGACAATTCAGTGGAACATCAATGGGATTATTCATGAGCAGGGGCGAAATTCAACAATTTTTTTTTTCCCATTCTTTTACATGAAATGTCAACCCTGGCAACATACAGCAAAACCAACGAGCTAGGCTGTCAGCAGCAGCTGTTTTCTAAAGCTTTCTGCTTCCCAAGGGAACAGCTCTGTGTACATTAGCAGCTCCTGTCTGTACTGCTTCTCACATTCACACTTCATGCAGCAGCAGTGTAAAGGACAGGATGGAGGCATAGGGGTTAGAAAATTAGCTTCAGCAGAGGCATAGATGGGGAAACATGATAAAACTGGATAATTAAAGGAGAAGGGGAGTGGTTGTACATACTCACAGGGCTACCTCTAGCTGTTTAGCTAATAGCTCATTAAGCTGTGGAGCCGCCCTTCACATTATTAAATAACTTAGACCTGAACAACTGATAGCAAAGAGCAGCACCCTTGTAATGTCATTTTTGTAGGGTTGTTTGACATGCTTCTCAGGCCCTACTTAGGGCTGAAGGATGCCTTCTTACTGAAACTGCTATTTATGTTCTGCAGAAAAGAGGAGAACTGTTTTTGTACCAGGATGCCTGGCACACGTTCCAGTGAGTGAGAATAGATGCCCTTCTCTCTTCCTCTCTCCCCAAGTTTTCAAGCACGCATATAAATCAGCCTTTACAGGTAGGGCACTGCCTGGAAAAAGACAGAGCATTTCTGGAAGAAATAGCAGAAAATAAAGAAATTTCCAAATGAAATAAGAGAAAAAACAATTCAATTTTATCAAAAGCAACAGAAAATTGTGGGGAATTACTCCCAAATCAGCCACCAAATCCCACTGTCACACAGAAAAAAAGGTGAGAATGACAAAGAAGAGTGGTTGTTTTTCTGTCTTCAATAACGCCCATCAATCTTATTACTAAACAGCCCAGATGTTTGCATACTTACTAAATGAGAGACAATATATTAATGTAAGGCAGTTTTATTCATAAGACACTTAAAATCCAATTAAAATGTATCAAGTAAAATAAAAACATGCACTTTCCTTGGCAGCAATTTCCAGGTCACATACACAGCTTGAAAATGCATGTGTGTGGGTAGGTTGTTTATTTTTATGTAAAGTGCTGAAACTTCTCTCAGTAGGCATAATAATAATTTGCTTTCATGTTTTGTCCTGAAGCATGACGTTTTATTGCCCTCCAAAAAATCAGATTTCCAGCTGCATAACCAAACAAACACCATTACTAAACATAACAAGGCATTTAAACTTCACTCACAATGAACTTCTAACCAGTCACATTTCACCTACACTAGGTCACAGTGCATGCAAACCTATCCAGCTCCTTCATATATGCTATACTCCTGGTTTGTAGTGCCTTTGTCAGGGAAATCGTGTCTTGAAACTCAGACTGAATGAAAGGGCTACAAAAAATTCTTCCTCTTCCTCTTCTAGGCAAGTATATTTAACATTTTCCTCTTAAAATTTACACCCACTGAATCTACATTGCCATTATCTTATAAAGCATATGAGTTAGATGTGAATTCTTAAAACATATGCCATTTTGTATGAACAAAATTATTTATCCCACAATTGATTAACTGATAAACTAATCAATTAAACAGAAAAGAATGTATTTCTGATTCAAATATATATTCTTGCTTACTCAAGCACAACTAATATTGAGTAAATCAGATCTTGAAGGGTGTTATTTTCTCCTCAATTGACTCTATTTCAAGTGGTGGAGCCCTATTTTGTCCTCGTCTATGGACATTCCATTCCTGGAAATCGCCTCTAGTCTGGTAATTACTAGAAATTGAATTATCTGGTGTCAGTGGGTTTGACATATGCCCAATATACAGGTGGGATTAACCACCTGTAGAGGACTGCAGATGGTGTTTATACTGCTCTGACTGCTCAGAGACTTGAGGAAAAGGCAGATTTACTGCACTGCATTACATACATGCTTTCCTTTGCTTACCGATGGCAGCAACAAGAGTAAAGACGTCACTCTGTAAAGCATTCAAGGATACTTCTCATATTGTGAACTGCTCTGAATCTGTAACACAGGGACTGTAGTGAATGCAAGAGCTCCATCACATTAGCTGCCTTCAAGTCCATGCTGCATGTATCCTCCCTCCCCAGAGATCCTAGGAATTACCAACTCCCTTTTGCAACTGAGATCTGAGAATGATACCAATCTCATTGAGGGAGTGGGATTCTTCTCTGATTAAGAAAATATGCATCAAAACTACAGCTGACCAAATAATGTAGAATGTTGCAGCTTATTTTTTCATTATGCCCCAGCTTTGTTGACCCATTTGCACTCTATTCACTAAAAATTTTCAATTTCCATATGAAAATTTAGAATGGACAGCTATCATCAATTATTATAAATTGGTGGCTTTCCTGAAATTTTAGGTGCTAAACTCAAAGGTATACATACAAAATGTAACCTTAACTACTTGTAATTAAGAGATAGTAAAGACTGTAATGCAATCAGAAAACAGACCTCTTGCTCCAGTCTTAAAATGTACTACTTTTATTTTAACATCATGTCTCCTTGAATAGGAATAAGCTGGTGCTACTGAAAGGGATGAACAATACAGACCTCAACACAAGATACTAACCCAAAGGTACAATACTAGAGAGATTCTCTCTCGCTAGTAAACTAAACTCCAAAACATTTCCTCTCCTCTAGGGTTTGGCTTTTCTTTCTCACTGTTTCAAAATATGATTCTTGTAAAATGAGGTGAAAGCAAGTGAAAGTAATTTTATTTTCAAAGAGAGCTACTTCCATTTTGAAAAAATGAGCATTCTTTTTGAAGTGAAATTTCTTTGCACGCTCAGAAAAAAGGAACTGGAGAAGCACTACATAATTTGAGTTATTTGAAGAGTCTTCCCAACTCTTATTACATTGATTTTAAATAACATAAAATAATTTTGCTCTTTAGGTTATTTCAAACACATCAGGTAAGTCTTACCATTCCTATCTAAGAAGGAAGCTAACAGAAACAAGCATATTTTGCAGTAAAACAAATGTGTCCTTCCTTGACAGAAAATAGTTAATAAAAAAAAACCCGTACAGTGAAAAATAACAACCATACACTACAGCCCAGGTGCTGCTTCATAAGAATCTTATCATCTGAAGAGAAGAAAAGAAAATCGAAGGATGCAAATCACTCTTCTAGTTCTGTCAACTGCTGCATGAGTGCTTTGTTTTCAAACACAGCTCTTAAAATAATTAAAGTATTTAGTGCCAAGATAATTATTTACCTGCTCTAAGTTACATATCATGAAAGATATATCTCTGCAGGTCAGGCAGGAACTCCTAGCTCAGTTATTCAGCTTCAAAGATATCTTTAAAGCCTCTGGCACTTGCAGAGGCATTTGCTACATGTACGCTAAAATAGATGCTTTTTCATGATAAGTTTACCAATGCCTTTCAAAGAAGAAATATAAAAGGAATTAAATCTCTGGAAGGTAATTAATACCATAGTGATCTCAGTCCATGGAGAGTAAGGTTATCAAAGGGGTGATCATAATAGAGAACTCTCCTGCTTGTAGTCAAAGACCAATTGTTACTCTTGGGTAACTTTTCTGAACTGACATTTTATAAGATAAAGCCACTTTTCAGGGCTGAAACTCAGAGAAGTTACTTTTAAAATTAACAAGATTCAAGAGCAAAGTACAGGTAACTAGAAAAGCAAATACATAAATTATCTTAAACTCTGCTACCCTGAGGAAGATGAATGCAAATTTAGCATCAGCTTTGTATAGGAATTGATAAAGGGACAAATCTAAGACACTGTCAAAGTATCTCAGTGGGAGCTTGTTGACAGCCCTGAACTGAATTTATGATATCCCATCACAACTACAAAGAGCCTGGTGTAAAACTGATCAGTGTTAAAGCTAACAGCTTGCTTTGACAGCAAGTTAACCTAAAGGAATTTTTGCCAATATTGTTAATTAAGCATCAGGGTGTCACAGGAAAGATGACTTCAAGTAGAAGCTGGGGGAGGCAGAGAAGGCAAGGGGCTGAGTCTCCTCAGACTCTGTGTGACACCAGCAGGAAGCTGCCAAGAAAACACTCTGCTTGCAG
The DNA here is from genome assembly GCA_013400935.1 of Turnix velox. Taxonomy (NCBI): domain Eukaryota; kingdom Metazoa; phylum Chordata; class Aves; order Charadriiformes; family Turnicidae; genus Turnix; species Turnix velox. The sequence goes on from VZTY01006115.1 coordinate 397,264, forward strand.
CATCTTCATTAAAAGACCTAGATAGCTGCCAAATTAACCTCAAAGAAAGGTTATCTTTATCTGAGTAGTAAAGAATATTATTAATAATTTTATTGTGGCAGGTATGTAAGACAATAGATAGGTTAGTGGGGGGGTGGCCTAGTTATCTCACCAGTTATCTCACCTCAGCACTTCTCTGCCCTGCACCCAGGCAGAAGTAACACCCGATTACAAACCTCAGGTTTCATCTTTACTGTGGATAATGTCCTGGACATGACAGAGACATCCATCCTGTTTTACCTGCTCACTTGACCCTAGAGGCAGCCCAAGGTAAGAAGGGTGCCACACATCCCCTGACCACTGGGAGAGGATGTGGAAGAAGCAGGCATGTCCCCTTCTCACCGCTCCTGCAGCTACTCGCGACAGAAAGTGAGTCCAAGTGGGAAAAACCCCAACCCACAGGGTTCAGAGGTACATTCTGCAACTATTTCCCAGTTGTTTCAGTTGTTTGAGGTTTTTTTCTCTTTTTTTTTCTTCTTTTAAAGGTCTCCCATAACTACCATTTTCAGCATGTCTGATGAAGGTGACACCATGAGGCCAAGTGCTTCTGGCAACCATACTCTTCACTGGAAAGTCCCCGGCAAAGTGCCATGGCTCCCAACTCAATAAAAGCCATTTCTAGGACAAGAAAATGCAATAAACACCCCTCCTTTGCTCACTAACGCATTCAAATGTGAAAAGGACTGACATCACCCTTTTAAAATGAGCACAGTGGCTACTTTCAAAGTAAAGCAGACCACGTGTTGACCTCCAATTACACTGCCCGGAATGAAAAATCAGGACAACTGTTTAAGGCACGAAATGACATCACTTTAATTAATGAAACCTGTCTATCAACATAATTCACTTAAACACTTGTCACGTTCAAAGCTGCTTTAAAATTACATTAAAGGGATTTACACTAACTGTCCCCAGCTTTCTTGATCAAGCTAATCCCTTCACTTTCTGCATAGGTTTTTAAAAAAATAAGTGCAAACACCCAGGCAAAATTGCTGAATATTTTTATTTCCAACAGTGTTTGCTGCCTGGAAAACATTGTTTATTTTTCTTTTTTTTTAACCTTTGAGCCATTAAAAAATGTTTCTACTGTGACATGATTCTTCTGTTCAGACACGAAGAGACTTCATAAATCATGCTGACAATACTCTCCTGAATTTCAGGTTTTTTAATTTGCTTATTAATATTACATGCTACAGAAATAAAATTTTTTTGTAAAAAACATACCCTGTAGCACATCATCATCCCCCAGTGCCAACATGTTTTCCAATATCACCTTATAACCCTCACATTTAAAAAAAATTATTGAGAGCATAGATATTTTACATCTACCTATGCAACTGTGTGTGATTGTATACAACTTATATATGCGGGTTTGTCACACTCAGTATAATATGGTGAATTGGTTAGGAGAGATTAGGTCATAAAGCGACTTGGCTTCATGAGAATTTGCTTGTACAAAGCAAGTATTGACCTTAGTGCTCAGACCAAGAAATCCTGGCACCTCCAAAAATGAAAAACAAATAAAATTGCTCATTAGGACCTTCTTGTCCCAGCTCCAAGCCTGCTTTGTCCTAAAAGAAAAGCAGGCAAAAAACCTTAGATCTCTCTTTTGGCTCAAAACCAACTAAAGTATCTTGTTCTTCATTGCCATCATGAGCTCAATAACAATAAACCAAAATCCTAGTTTTCCCAGTACTTATAATCAAGTTTATAGCCTCTTTCTCAGAGATGCAAACACAGAAATAACAATAAAACAAAGGGGTTTGTTCACTCCTCAAGCAAGGGTAAAAAAACCTCCTCTGTTTTCCATCCAGCCAGGCTTCCAAAAAAAAGCTTCCTATTTTTATAGGCTTTATACAAAGCAAACCCAGAACAGGATACTAAGTATTGCCCTCGCGTGCATCTGGCTTCCCTTAGCACAATCCCTTTGCTCCCTGCCCTTGTCAATCCCTCTACTAAATCTTCTTCTTTATATGATTTAGCTCAGTTGTCCAAACAGTAAGTAGCTATGGTTGCTACTCAGCTCTGACTGTTTGCTTTGCCTACTCACATGAAATCCCTGTATTTCCATGTCTGCTGTCTTCCTACAGCATACAGGCTAGTCTGTGTCTCCCCTTCAACAAATGCTCTGATAAACTTAGTAAGTTCATCTCTTTGGACCATTCTGTTCAGTAGCACAAGTCAGTGTGAATTATTAGGAAGACTGCTAGATTAAAAAGTTAAAATAAATTCTCCACAACTACTCACAACAATAGGTGCACAGATGCACAAGCTTTGGGATGCAATAGCCCAAAAAATGCAGTAAAGCAAAGCTAAAGCTACCTGACAAATGCATTGAAGCCACCACCCAGAAGAATACACTCTTTTAGAGTGTGTTATTTCATTAAAAATATTTACAAATCACAATATAATTTACAATTACAAAAAATTAATTTAAAATAGCTGGGGTTGTGGATCCTGTGGACCACAGTCTTTTAAAAACTACCCCTTAAGACAGGTTCAGTAACAACACTATTTAAGGATGCTGCACCTACACATTTTAAACAAAAACCTACTGTAAAAATCCTTTTACTAAGAAATGCAAAACTCCCTGAAGACAGGGAATGTTTTTTAATATGATATTGGATGGGAGGACCAGAAAGAATGGATGTAAATTGGAAGGGGGGAGATTTAGACTCGACATAAGAAAGAAATTCTTTACAGTGAGGGTAGTGAAACACTGGAACAGGTTACTCAGAAGAGGTTGTGGACGCCCCCTCTCTGGAGGTGTTCAAGACCAGGTTGGACAGGGCACTGGGCAGCCTGATCTAGTGGGAGATGTCCCTGCCTATGGCAGGGGGGTTGGAACTCCGTGATCTTTAAGGGTCCTTCCAACCCAAACTATTCTATGATTCTATGATTCAGAATGATCTTTGGGCAAACTAGATATTCTGCATTTTAGATTCAGATCTTCAGGGACCAGTACAACATAATATATATCATTTATTTCATTGTCTTAAACAGCCTTATCTCACTTAAATACACCATGCAACAGTACACTGTACAAAGGGGAGCAGGAAAAAAGCATCATGTGAACACAGTGAAACAAAAACATATTAACAAATAAAACGCATAGCTAAAAAAAGGAATTATTATTTTGTAAAATTTTGTAAAATCTGTATTATTTTGCAAAAATCTCTATTTTGTAAAAAGAGATATTATTACTTTGTAAAAGTCAATTCAGACAACTTTCCTCCAAATATTTCATTTCTTCTAATGCTGTTACCAGCACTGACATAAATTCACCAAAAGAAACTTTGCCTCCAGCCCAAGGCTCAATCTTGAATAATTCAAAAGCAAGATCACAGTGTCTTAATTAAAGGGCCCTCACACCGTTTCCTTATTTTTCCCATGTTGTTGTTGTTGCAATACCATATGCCTCTGTAAGGAATTCTATAATTGTGTGGCATATATGCTGCTTCCATTTTGTTTGGCAATGCAATTACATAATTCTTAAAGGGGCTCTGAACTAGCAACATTGACAACTGAAACATCCACAGCTTTTCTACACAACTGCTATCAGCAAGAAAAACTTGTGAGAATCTTCAAATCTAGCCATTTTTGTCCTAACAAGAACTAGAAAAGGCAAAGCTTCCACAGAAACTTTTCATCTTGACTACTCTCCTGAAAGGGATGGTGGAATGTAAGGTTCTAACAGCTCACAAAAGCTAGAGACTACAAAATTTATAGTGGACAAGCACTCAGAGACCCTGCTGTTGGACCTTTTTATTCAATCTGCAGTGGGAGAAAATATTTTCTCTTACTTAAATCAGTTGGCTTAGGTAAGAAGTTCTCCCCATCCCATAAATGCTGCTTCTCTTGTGCCTGTAGAGCATTACAGTTAGGAGAACATCTATACCTCTCATTTTAAGTAAGAGCAACAAGTGTATAACTTAAAAACTGCAAAAGCAAGTTAATCTACTGTTTTGAATATGGTCCGTGAGGGTAGCTACAGGGAACCTTCAATACATGATGCTATATGTAAGAGAAAATTGTACAGCAATTGAACAAGTGACCGTTAACTTACCTGTCTACAAAAACATGTATCACACACAGTGTAAATAATGCAACCAGTGCTGATAAGGTTGATGGGACATTCCCTATGGGATATCAGCATTACAATGAAATCAAAGAATGCTTGTGCCTTACAGTCACAGTACAAGATGTCATGTGAATCCGTTGAAAAATCACAGAAAAAATATCCTGCATTTTTAAAGTAACAAAAGGAGTCTGCAAAATATACATGAGTGGCAACGATATTCTGATCAGGCAAACTTTTGACAAACCCTCACATAAAACAAGCTGCTGTCCTGGCTAATTTTTATGAGCAAATGTACTGCCTTTACCAGGCTGAATGGATCTGCAAAACCCAACACAGTCTCCTGTGCACTTTGCAGTGGGAGAAGAGGCAGTTGTGAGTTGAAAGGAGAGATGCACAGACAGATCCCTTTAGCTTTCAACAGGTCAATCTGCATCACCCGTCCAGAGTACTGGAGTTAATCCACAGGGCAGAGAATATATGGGTCACTCCTGCAACCAACAGCAGCTCTGCTCTTTTTTATTTACTTTGGTGTGGGTCACTAGAGCATTACTGTGTTAATTGACCAGCCATTACCCTGATTTCCAGTCATTAGTTAGAATTTCAAATTAATCTGATCAAACAAAATGTACCTTGTGAAAGTAAACACTCATTGATCTATTTTAGTCTCCAGGGTCTATTTCAGCAGCACGGGCTAACACAGGTTCTTTGATACTTCAGATGAAACCTCATACTCGGGGTGTTCCTTCTAACAGATTGCTTTTCACAAGGGAAAACTGGAGATCTGTCATGACTAATTCTGAATTTTATGCACTGTAGGTCACCATTACTAACAAAGAAACCTTCCACCTTCACTAAAACCTGTAATTTTATTTTTATCCATGTCCAAATTATTTATTATAATTACAGCATAAAACAGATGGGGAAGAAAAGGCTATGTCATGCTCTGCTACTTTTAGATGCATAAAGACCATGCACAAATTTTGTGTATTCTTACCTCCTCATTACAGAAGAACAATCTGAACACCCCATCTTTGTTTCCTTTGTTTCTTTGTTGGACAACTCCTTGGATTCCTCAGACTATTTTAGACCTTGGACAGGTTATACCAGTATAATTATGTGAATTATGGGTACAGGGGTGTTTGAGTGTTGTAGATGTGTTACTGTAAGCAGTAATAAGAAGGTAAAAATCACCACAGAAGAGGTGATATGGTTTTGTCTCCATGTCTGGAATTGAAACTCTAATCTATCTAAACCACGCTGATGGATGGAATCTTTCTGATGAGAATAATGAAAGTAAAAGGGGGAAAAAAAAGACCTTTTTTAAACGGGAAGATCAAAGTCATGAGGGACAACTTCCCTGCAAGTACATTTGGTGTAATACAATTCTAAGGCAAACCTCTCAAAGCAAATGTTGTGAGCAGCACAAAATTGCTTCCGCTTCTGCTTATCTTCCACTTGCAGAGTTCTCAGTTGTCATAAAATCACTTGTTCTGCAGCCGCTCATAAAGCCCTTCATATCAAATCCCCGTTATTATTGAATCACCTCCTCTACAATGATGGACAGAGAAAGCTGGATCTGCTCAGCCTGAAGAAAAGACTCTGGGAAGACCTCATAGTGGCCTCCCAGTGCCTCAAGGGGGCCTACAGGAAAGCTGGGGAGGGGCTATTCGTGAGTGCATGCAGTGATAGGATCAGGGGCAAAGGTTCTAAACTAGAGCAGCGCAAGTTTAGATTAGATATTACCACGTTCTTCACTGTGAGGATGGTAAGGCATTGGAACAGGTTTCCCTGAGAGCTGGTGAAGGCCCCATCCCTTGAGACAGTCAAGGCCAGGCCTGATGAGAAACCTTATCTAGTACAGGTTGTCCCTGCTTATTGCAGAGGGATTGGACTAGATGATCTTTGAAGGTCCCTTCCAACTCTTATGATTCTGTGTTAACATAAAGATTAGCATGTGACATTTGAGTATGAAACAAACAAGACTCAAGAGAACTGATCAATTGTCATCTTTTTTGAGCATGATGATTTTCACAAATGGCCAATATCGTTGCATTCCTTTTTAATATAAAATGAACTGACAACATCTGGTGCATTGGTTACTATCTAAGGAAGGTTCCAAAACCTTTTCAGCTTCAGAAAGAATTGCCAAGTTATGTGAAAGTTGCTGGGTTTGAAATTGAATACTGTTCTACAGGATCACATAGAAATGCTAAATCCAAACCAGCCTTAAGTAGAATTGTACTCACAGAAAATACATCTTACTAATTTTAATGTCGTGGACTAGGTAAAATTATGGGTCTTCAAATTCCAGTAACATGAACTCTTTATCTATCCATCATAAACATATACCCAGACTTGCTCTTAACTGCATTTTCTGGTTCTTTTCTGACAGATTTCCATTTTATTCTTATATGGGGTCATACCATCTATATGATAATAATGTATGTCCTCAAACTCACAGGAAAGCCTCCAAAATACTTAGATCTGAATGTGGATCTTATCATCCCACCAGTAACTGCAGGGCAAAAGGACATAGTCTTCTTTTCCTCCTTAACTCTGCACATGCCATAGATAGTTGATCTGTGCTACCATTAGAGAACTCAAAACACAAGCAGATCAGTATCACCACTGTGAATTTCAGGTCCTCTCAGCTGAAAGAAGTCAGAAATACTCTTGAGCTACCAAGCCATACCAGTCACCTAGACTTAAGTGTGTCTCATTTTAGAGACCATGTCAATGACTAAGTGACAATTAAAATACCTGAAATATGGGGTGGGAAGTGTTGACAGAAATAACATAATTTTCCTTTTTAATTTACAACCAAAGCACAAACATGGATTTCTACCAATAAAAATATTGCAAACTGTAATCTTGTTTACATTTGCTATAGAAGATAACACAACATGGTTCTCTGAAAATAATTTTCATACAAATTAAAAGGTCAGCACGGAGATTTCCTAAGTACAAGTTTTGTTTCATATGGGTCACTTACTCACCTTTGTGAAACAGCAGTTGCATGACAGTTAATTTTTTGTCAGAATTAACAAACGTTATTATGGAACTACTATTATTGAGTAGTTACTTGAGGCCTGGGACTAGAAGTTCTGAGGGACATCCACCTATATTTGTCTCTGACACAAGAAGGTGTGGCTCAATTACAGGTAAGGTTCTTGTTAAAGCTGAGTTAACTTTCAGGACAACAGATTGAACATAAGATCAAGCTATGAGTTCAGTAAGACCACTGCCTTCTTATGTATCTTCTAGAAGACCTGTAGAAAAAGGTAGCTGAGGCAGTGACAAATGACTTGCAGACACTACTGACAAGACCTCTGATCTGAAGAAGAGCTAAGGTAAAGGCGAGTACTGGCAGTAGCAATTTGGTTATGATGACATTCAAACTTGGAAGAAATGACAGGGCTAGGATGGTGGTTCAGCCCAGCAAATATCAGCACAGGCTAAAACCTGCTATCAAAGGGTTGTGTAGCTTTATTTACACCTGAAATTAGAAGAGGGTTCAGGCCTAGAATAAGGGATAATACTGGAACTGAGTTTAGGGCTGGGGCTCAGAACAGCAGGTATTGATAAACTGCTATTTAGAAAGCGCCTCTGGGTTAACTTGAAAAGTGCTGGCTTTAACTACCTGACTGCAGAGATCTGTGGGATAAGGACTGAGATAATATTAAGATTAGGAGTGGAATTAGGGCTTGAGCACACTCTGGATGAGGTTGATAAACTGCATCATCTCGTTTCAGTATCAGGGAGGGCCACACACCATGATAGGACTTCACACACCCTTAACAAGCCCAACTGACAAGCACACCAGGCCCACTCTGCCTGCATTCTCTGTTGACCCAAGGCTCCCCAAGCCATATATGTGCTGTCAGCCTGATGCACTCCCAACCTTCAGGATTACTGAACATACACACTTCTGTCTCTGTGTACATGCACAGTAGTTTGGTACTCCTAAGATGCATAGATTTCCTGTTCCATATCTGCACAGTGTGTATGTACTAGGGGCAACAAAGAGGGTCTCAAACAAGACAAACATCTGTCTGAAAGCATCCACTTTTTACAGTCTCTGTTTATCCCTTCATTTGCACTATGGTTGCTATATCTAGAATATACTGAAGACTAAAAAAGCCAAGTATCTGGCAACTGATTATCTCCTCTCTTCACAGATGCACTTTTAAAAACAGCGGCTCAAGTCTGTGCAACAGTTTGGTCCCACCATGGAAATCAAAAGCAAAATCAGCCACATACACCAAGAAGCAACACAAAAGCTTGTCTGTGTCTTCTCCAAGCAGGAGCTTTGCCAATGATGATCTTGGCAGTACTATTTAGCACTTACCCTTTTCCTTCTTGAGAATAGCTGTCTACCGCATTACTCAGCACTTTACAGTTTGAGGAAGGTTCAGGATTGACTGTGTTTCCTTCACTTTATAGAAAAATATGACACATACCTACATCCGTGTTTTAATCATAGAATAGCTTCATTCACACTAGGGATTAATGCTAAAATAAAAAAATCAGCACATACAGGCTTTGGACCTGACGAAACTTTCTGGAGAAGGGAAAAACTCATTTCAAGCACAAAATGCATTCATATGAGAGACTCTATAGTTTAAAACCTTAAAAATCACTAAGTAGCACACAGCCCATCTTTACCATTTTCCAAGCTTGCAATTTAGAGAATGCAGGGGTAGACAAGAACAACAGTTGCTCAATTCAGTGAGGAAACCTGCTGCTGCATTTACTACAAACTGCAGAGGAGAAAGCTTCATGTGAGTCTTGCCAAGAGGGAATTACAATTATCGAGCCACATGGTCACAAGGCCACACACTAATGTTGTGCAACAGTCACTGGGTAAATAAGGGTGTTGCCTACAACATAGTTTAGCCTACAGCTGGGGGGAGGAAGAAAAGAAAAAGCCACCAGCAAAATACGATTTTATCCCTGAAAAGCAAGAAAAGTAAAAAAAAATAGGATCACAGGAATATACACTAATGTAAAAAACGTGGCAGAATGATGCTGCCATTCTAATACTGTCAACACAGAGTAAGGATTCAAGAACAGTTGCAGAGTTGAGTGTACAGCAGATACTTTAGGCAAGAACAATACCAGCAAGAAAAGAGAATTCCAAAGGGTGGAAGAGTAGAAGTTGGAAAAAGTTAAAAAAACAGTATGTTTTGTGAATGAAACATTGTTAAAACCTACAATGCTGGTTTTAAAACATATAAACAGGTCAGTATCTTAGAGCACAACGACGGATGTAAATTGGAAGAGGGTAGATTCAGGCTAGATATAAGAAAGATGTTCTTTATGGTGAGGGTAGTGAAACACTGGAACAGGTTGCCCTGAGAGGTTGTGGATGCCTCCTCTCTGGAGGTGTTTAAAGCCAGGCTGAACAAGGCACTGAGCAACCTGATCTAGTGGCAGGTGTCCCTGCCTATGGCAGGAGGGTTGGAACCAGATGATCTTTAAGGTCCCTTCCAACCCAAACCATTCTATGATTCTGTGTTAACAAAGCAGAATAAAGAAAAAAGCCTTTTAACAGCCAAAATAGTGTACACCTACCCAAATGTTTTCTTTTTTGTAATTCAGGAACATGTACCAGTACAACTGACAAGAGTTCAGAGGTTTTCCAAACTTTTCTTGTTTGCGGAAATCAAGTAAAGAACTTGCAAAATAATCACTTCTACAAGCTGCTGCCCTCAGCTCTGCACATACTAACATTGCTTCTGCCTCTGCACTAAGCAAGACTTCCTCTAATGATCCAACTTTGATTGTCCCACCAATTCATCACATTTTTGCCAAGCACCTGTCCTTCACATAGCACCATGTTTTTTGTAGCACCTCCCACAGAGGCTTAGCAGAGTGCTGTTGGCCACCTCTAGAGAAGGACAACTTGGCAATAGGGAGTGGCAGAGGAAGGAGAGCACAAAGTAACCTTTGCTCCAGTCCACTACCAGAGCACTAACTCAGCTCAGCTGGGAGTGACAGGAGTTTGAAGGGGAGATAACTTCATTCAGCCAGGCCCTCCCTGAAAGGCTGTTCCATTAATTCCTTCCACTTGACCTTTGTTTCTCCGTGTGAGGGAGAAAAGAAAAAGGTATTAAGCACTGAGGATTATTTCTAGTGCCAGGAAGTTACAAAAGCATCTATAAGAAAAGTTATTCCCAGTTTCCTAAGAGCTTCCTCTTTACTGTCAACCCATCAGAAGTGGAGGGTTTTATGGGGTCTTGTTTCTGCATGTTGGTGTGTCCTGATGTGCTATCCAGGGCACTCCTCTAATGTCAGCATCTACTACAATCTTAATCTCTGTGACACCCTGTGTTCCTGGTCCTTAGATAAGACCTGCATTTACAAAGAAGCATTATACAAGCCTCAATCCCCGGTACAAGATAGTGTACAATTTTCCAAACTATATTAAACTCTCAGATTACTTATGAAGCAAAAGAATTATACAAATTTTGTCAATATCTATGCTTATTAATCCCTTTTCCTCTACTAAGAGCTCATCTGGATCTAAAACTTCTACTGAAGAATACTGAATAGAAAATAAAATACTAGTATTTTTAAATGAATGTTCTTGGTAGCCCAGATAACATCAAAGAACCTTTTGCAATTAAAGTTCATAATCTGCATTTCAAGATCTCACAACTGAGGTCAAGAAATGCCACCACAATGACCATCAATGAAATAATGGATCCTGACTCACTCCATATAAATAAGCTACTCTTATAAAAGCACTCCCCTTCTTCAGTCGAAGAGGTTGTCAAAGGAAGAAACTGATAAGGAATAATTAAGCTAATAATGCACTAATGAAAAGGTGAACTAAATAGCCCAGGAAGTATGAAAGCGTACACAAAATAATTCAACAGATGTTAATCTGGAAGGCTGACTATCCACTGAAACAAATCAGAATGTGATATTAATAACATATCAGATCACAAAGTTGATCACGTATTTTCTGTTGCTTACACTGTCAAACATGAAACTATTGCAAGCTGTGTTTGCAAGCAAACCTTACAGAACGACCAAGGAAATCAGGAATTGGAAAATGATGAAGCCAGTTTCACACTGGTTGACAACGTGGAAAATAGAGTTAATTTTCTCATTGTTTATAACAGTGAAATTTCATATAAACTACCCATTACTGTACCTTCATGACATCTTTATAGGAACGAATAGCCTCAACTTCCTCTTTGTCATCTTCGTCATCATCCTCCACTCCTTCGTCCAGAGCATCATATCCTTCATCTCTACTCCCATCTGTTTCTGTGGTATTAGTCATGTGGTCAATAAGCTGCTCCAGTGGAGGACTTAATTCCCGCTCTTCATTGTCCTTCAAACCATAGTCCAGGGCTTTATATATAATAATCCCCAGTGATTCAATAACCTGTAAAAGTGAAAAAGAAATATTTATTAATGCAGTTTATATGAATTAATAGGTCAGGCGAGGAATAACATTTTGTAGTGTTTGTATAACAGATTTAGCAATGGAGAGAATAATACACATCAAAAATAAAGAGAAAAAATTACTCTTTAATACCTACAGTAACAGTTCTATAATGAAGAATCTGCAAATGCAGGTTATACCACATACCTACCCCTTTCTTATTTCCAAGTTTGAAATAAAAAATTGTAATATAAAAACCAAATTGGACCTTTTTAGATTATTTTCTACTTTTCATTCTAATATACCAACCTCAAAACAATACTAGAATGCACACGTGGGGATGGGGGTAGGTAGGAATAAATCAAAAGAAAGAATAAACTCACATGAAATGCCTCCCTCCTCTCACAAATTAATAGCATTTGGAAACCCTTCAGTTTCTGCATCTCTTTGTTGACCTGAGAATTTTCTGGACAAAGTTGTGAACAGCCTAATATTAACTCTCTGTGCACTGGAACATGAGCCCATGAGAACTCCTTTGCTTGTTGTACAACCAGAGTATTTCATAATAATGAGGTAGTACCCTGACCCTGCATCAAAATTATGCCTTCTTTTTTGTGCTGTGTGAAGAGCAAAGCAAATAGACAACCTCTTAGTCCATGTGAGGTAGCAAAAAGTCGCCATGAACATCCCAAAATGCTAAATGCAAATTTTCTTTATTTGCATTAGGTATTTACCTTACAAGTAACATTGAAGCTTCTAGAATTTCGAAGGTTTAAAGAGTGGGCATTTCAAACCAAGGAGTCTGAAAATACTGACATACTAATGGAGAGGGAAGGCAAAATGGGCACTAATAGCTAGGGGAGAGAAAATGGGCTTCCAAAGGGAAACCACAAGGTAATGTTGTTGATAGGAGATCCTTGTCTGACAACAAAAGCAGGACTACAACTACTGCACTTAATCTCTGATCTTCCTTGTATGTTGTGGTGGCCCATGTGTCACACAAATGAGCAGACTCCAACGTAGGAGTAGTTGGCACTAGAGCAACTTTAATAACAGAAGCATTTCTAAACATACCAAACCTTGTCATCAAATACCATTGTCTCCCATCTGTCTTTCAGTGCTGTCCTGATCAACACACTTTTAGATACAGACTTCTGAAATTCTTCTTGGCTATATAGGACAACATGGATTCTTAAAATATTCAATTTTACTCTAGATGCTTACTTACTTCAGCACAAAAAAGTATTTTGGTTCTAAGACTTTGTTGTTAGGAAAGTCTTTAAGTGGTACCCTATTACTTCAGCTAGACAGACAATATAATGAATTAGCTATAGTCTGACACCTTTACACTTGCATGCTTCATTCCTCAAAGTTGAAATTACTTTGCAGTGCAAATTCACAAGACAGTGGCTAATAAACTAACATACATAAAAAAAAATACATAAACCCCATCCTTTTATAATTAATTTCCAAATTTTTTTTCAATATAAATGATTTCCCCATGCTGTTCTCTTGAAATGTGGTTGTACATCTTCAGAAAATCTTCTTAAAATGCAGTTAAGAAAAGTGATTAGGCCAATTAATGCAGAAAAAAAATTGTCTTGATTCATCTAGTTCAAAGAACAGCTTCTGGCTTGGGAAATGCTAGTGAGAGAGCAAAGTATTCCAAGGCTTGCTCAGTTCTTATGCCCTTTCCCAGACTTCTACCATGACCCACTTTGTAGATAAAACACTGCAGCACATAGACCACTGTAACAGATTGGATTTAGATCTGCAGAATATCCGACTAGAGAAGTGATTTTCTAATAAGTAACTTATGAAACTTGTTATAAAAAAAAAAAAATCAGAAATTTTCCCAAAATAAAAGGTATTCTCTACTGGTAGCCATGTATGCTTCCTGGAACTCAGGTTCTGCAAACAACACATACCCCATCAGCAACTGAAAGGGAACAAAGAACACCCAACTTAATTCCCATTTGAAGTAGACCTAAATGAAAACAAAGTACAATTAAATAATTGCTTTGATGTATTAAACATTTAATAGTAGACACAATGTGACTAATTTCTAACTTCAATGAAAACTAAATTTGAAAGAGTTTAGCATACATGAAGAGGACTAAAATATCCAAAGTAGATGCAAATAAAATTATGTCTTGTGCCATGTAGCAATGGCACAGCTTTTGGATTTTGCTACACCACCACTTCAAAAAGAATTGGGGGGTATAAAGAAAGTGCACTCTCTCTTTGTGAAGAGGATTAAGGCATTCAAAAGCACCGTGCCTAAAACTGGCTGACAGCTGCTGCTTGCCTTGAAGCAAGCAGCAGGGCTTTCGCAGTTCAGTAATATGGTTTGTGCATTTTTATGTACTATGAACAGATAATACATGCAAAGCTGACACAACACCAAAGCCTGCAATGGCATCAATTCAGACTTATATTGCAGTCCCTCAGCAATTTTTTTTAAGAGTTGTGATCAAAACTGCACTTATTCAGAGTCAGTCAGTGTCACATGTTCTTGTGAAAGACAAAGCAGCAAACGTCTTAACTGAGAAACTTTACTCTGACTTGCATTAAAACTAAAAATATGCAGTGTTTTCAGTAATACTGGTTTACCAGGCATCTGGTAAAGCCCCACAAGTGCCATACAAATATCAAGCAAAAGTCACAGAATCATCAACACTTCTGTACATAGATAAAACCATGCATACAACATCACAGACAAATGAAACTTCCATGTCTGTAAAAGTAGAAACATAACATAAAAGGTTCAACAGTCAGCTCATAGCAGGTTAAACACTTGAGTGCTGTCACTTTGCCTGGTAATAGAAATCAAATACACACTAAAAAGGAAAAGCTTTTCACAGCTGAATGGATGAATTGATAATAAACGTGGGGGTTTAAGTTGGATAATGAGGGACTATAGCTTTTTTTTTTTCTAATCATCAATTATTTACAAAGAAGTTGGTGGTTCTAAATTGCACTGTTTGCTAATTTCACACAACATAAATACTTCTGGCACCTAACAAGTGACAAGCACTGACATAGTTTTAAGTTATATGTGAAAACTGAGGTATAGTTGGAAAAACAAGGATAAGAAGGAACTTAGCAAGGCTAAGATTTTTACATGGAAAGACTGAAACAAGTGTACAATGCTGAAATAAGTCACCACACTGATGACAAATGCTATTGCTTGATTCTGGAGCAAAAATAAAATCAAATCAGATCTGCACATGCAATTTTAGAACTGCTTTGTTTCTGATTGATTTAAATTTTGGCAAAGGATCTGATCTTTGCAATTCCATCTGTGGCTAAATAACTTTAAAAAGATAAACAAGGAAGTCTGCAATATTATGCTTCACACCCTCTCCTCAAGTTCTTTTGAAAGTCATGGCTTCAGAGCAAAAAAAAAAAAGCAAAAAAAGCAAAGAAAAACATTTCCCACAGACTGAACTCATACTCCGTACTCTGCTTAGATCATTAGTGAAAGGGGATTTTTCTTTCACTCTAAAGGACTATTCTTTCAGATCCTACACCAGTATGGACTTGTATTATACTGGTATTTTATAATAAGCTGCAGTAAAGTTTACAGAGCACCTTGATTTTAAAAAATGAGTAAGTAAAACCTCATGCTCCTTTCGCATTCACAGAAAACCCCAAACCATTGCAACTATTTTCATACACAAACACTGCATAGAACTTAACATTCTGTGCACCTTACTTCACATGGATGCCTCTTGGAAAGGGGTTCATTAGGGTTTAAGATCTTTTATATGATACAAATTACAATCTTCCCAAAAACACTGACAATGTAACATTTTCTAAAATTTGTCAAAGTTACAGGCTTTAAGTTTCGAGTGAAATTACTCGTAAGTATTTCACTTTTATTTTAACTTCTTTTCAGAGAGGAATCCTTTCTTTCTCTCAACATCTATACCTCTGACTCTGGGTGAAGCACAGATGAGGACAGGCAGAATCCACAAGCCTTTGCCCCCTCTCATTGAACACACAATGGGGCACTGTCTGAGCTTTCATCCCTTTCCTAGGCTTTGCCTCAATTTTTAAACAACGTAACAAAGCCTAAGGACAGGTTTGTACTTACAGCAAGCAAAAGGCTTTTTTTTTAGCTCAAATGCCTGTCCCTCCCAAAAGTTCACCCTTCCTCCAAAAGCCACTCACTGAGTTTGTATTCTGAAATTGGGATTAAAGATGCCACAAAGCTCCTGCTTCTAAGGTGAACCTTCCCACAGGGACCTCAGATACAGCAACCATTTACAACAGTATTTTCCTTTTATGAACTCTGACACACTTTTTACTAAAAATGTATCCTGCAATTGCTATTTTTAAGTGCTGCTGTTGCGTGACAGTGGATCTCAATGACACTTTATGGAGGAGAATCCCTCTACAATACATTAAGAGAACCCAGAGCTGGCATTCATCATGGCACTCCTTAGGGCTGGGCTCCTCTCCACCACCAACTCTGCCATCACCCCCAGTATGAGGCAGCACTTAGTCAGTCCTGCAAAGACTAACCTGTCCTGCTGCTGACTTGAAATTAGCCAGTCAGGAGTTCCATGCTGTGCTTCTGGAATCACAACACCCAGCATTAACATATCTACAGACATCCCTGAAATCAGGAATTATTTACCTCATATTTCTAATGGCACATTAGGAGAAGACACATAAACAAGCCCAAAAATTTTTGTGCTAAAATTGTGTAATGGAGTTCAAAAGACAGGCATGTTAAAAATTTATATAAATCCAACTGTTCCTCTCCAGATAGATGACTGAGGAAGCAAACTATTGCCCTGGTACTAATTTCTATTTCTAACATAGTAATTTGCTGTTCCTTCAGTAGCCATTTCTGGAACTGAAAAAGACTATGCTTTTAGGAAGGGTGAACAAATAGCAGGGATAGGATAAACCAAAGTACACTTTTCAGTTATTTACTTCATCCTTAGATTACCTCCTCACAAGAGCCCCTCATAGAAGAGTACATCTAAATAGACAGCTATAAGATATAAATGATGCTCTGCTGTCCCCATACACTTCAGGAATATGAATGCAGTTTTAACCACAGAATTCCCCAGTGAAATCAGGCCAGGACTACCCAGATTTTAACAGCTGGGGATATTGCTAAATTTAAATACAACCTTCACTGAATTAGAGCAACTTGCAAGAGACTGACAAATGAGAACAAGGAAAAAAACTTCCCAAGTGCTTCCAGGTAAACAGCAAGGATTGAGAATATTTTCAATTAATCAGGTGAATCACCCATTTCCAAAAAACACAGATACAAGATACAGGATTGTTTAACTTCTGGGTGATGTTGATTTGCTACTGAAATAACGATATTACTTTCTGCAGTATAATGAGCCTTGCTATTTAAGCCAAGGCAGGAATTTTGTTTTGCAAGCAAAGCAAATAAGAAAAAAAAATCAAAGTATGTCAGGTCTAATAGAAAATACACATGAAAGGATATTAAGTACATACTTTTAACAAGATTCAGTCACATTAAAACATTGAAACAAAATCCCATTTTCCTTCTAGTGTTTGTTATAATCACTCACATTTAAGACAAATTGTTATTCTGTTATTAAGGAAATTATCCACCCTGAAAGAGTACCACCAAAGTGACAGTTCTTTCCCAAAGAAAACCAAAATTAAATTAATGGATTCAAATGTGGAGATTCCAGTAATAACTGAAGCTCCAGTAAAGAATTAGGTACAATTAAGTAACACAGATAGTGAAAGTAAATTGAAAGTTCTTAAATACATCTTTATTCATATCGTGGTTTTAAATACAGGCCATGTTACCTGATCCCATTTAAACAAAATGTAAAGGTGGTGATGACATTAGGCATTCTAAGGTGAGAATGTATTTGTGGAAATAACAGGCAGAATGGATGTGTTATTAGATTTCACTAATGTAGGCTTAGAACTATCTAAAACTTGTCTTAAAATATCCTGCTTATTTTGAATTTTAGGCACAGTATCTCACAGAATCATAGAACTGCCTAGTTTGGAAGGATCTGTTCAGATCACCTACTCCAACCATCTTGTCTTGATCATTTTAGAAATAATTTATTATCATAACTGATAAAAGCAATTCACACAAAAACTTCATTCAAAATCTTTGCAGCTTCAAAATAATATGCATCTAAATTAAGCCACCAATGACTATTGAAATGCAATTTGGAAATATCAAGAGAATATATGTTTTTTTATCTGAATTAAAGACACAAAATCAGACCATGTCCCAAATTTCTGATCCCATGTACTCCAAGGGCATAAATCTGTTCTTAGTCTTCAGACTAATGCTTCCTACACAGATGAGTTAATTTTTTAAAGAAAATTTTCAATCCAGAATTAATATAATAAAACAACTGGTAATATTACTACATCAGAATTATGTAACATTACATTTACCAAATAAAATACGTTATTATTCTTTAAAGCATATCTAACCTGTATTCCTGGCTTTACTAAATAAAGTCAGGCCCAAAGTTTCTGTTGTCTCTTTTTTTAAAAAAAATATGAAATACAGTTAACGTATAGATGCTTTCTGTTTCTACATGGAACTGCAATAAGTTGAATTCTCTGACTATGCAAATGAAAGAAGCGAAGACTACAAAAACATATCCAGACTACAGAAACTCTAGTGGGGTCAAAATGGGTAATAGAAAGAAACGGTAGTTTGCCATATCAGCTTTTTGAATAAAGCTTTATCTAGATGATACAAGATCCTCAGGTTTTGTAGTGAGAGAGAAGCGACCAGTTGAAGGAAAATCAATATAAAGATGCGTGAAACTAGTCCAGTAGGTCTAATGCTGAGAATTTGCATGTGACTGGTTTCAATTTGGCTGATATAGCAGACATGCCTATGGTCTGCAAGACAAGTTGTAGAAGAAAGATAATAAAGCTTGCAGGTGGCTTTGTTTCAGTTCAGTTCACAGTAGTCAAGAAATAATGCAAAATCAATGTAGCTTTTATTCAGAATATATACACAATTCAACTAATCTACTCAAAAAGTCAGTTTGCATTAACTTCTCAGCCTTCCCCCACAGATTTATGCCACTACAGCTACCTACTACATTTAATTAATCCAAAAATTGAAGTGAGTTAACACCTGCTGCAACATAAACCACTTCTGTGCATCAAGAACTTCCTCACACTAATTTTCCCCAAAATTAACAACTACAAAAGCCAAGGAAACAAAATACCTGTGCAATGAAAGCTGTTCTTTTAAATATGAATTCTTGATTAGCTGAAGTTTTACATTTTCATGTATGTCTTCCAAGCTTTCTAGCAGAAGCTCTCAACAGTTTCACCATATTTATCACAGGCATTTCAAGCATTTCACAGATGATTAACTTCACAGAGACAGATGAAGAACCCAAACAAGTTCACAAAGAGTTGGGAACATGAAGCCTCTTCTGGTTCAACTGTTGCTTTCCTATCTTGCATTGCTGAAAAAAAATTGTCCTTCTCACTCCTAACAGACTTCTTGTCAGTCCAATTGTCAAAATTCCAAGATTACACGCCTTAATCATGTCAAGAAACATGCCTAAATGTAACTATGTAATAGGTCCTTTTCCAAATGATGTGCTACAGAAGGCAACTGACATGCTGCTGCTTTTTAGTGACTGAAGTCTTCATTAACTACACGCAAAGCAACACAAGTTTAATGCTCTTTGTCTAAAAGCAAGTGAATATTTACAGGAAGTCAAATGACCACCAATAACAGTGTTGTCCTTCGCATCCATACCAACAGGGAAACTTTCAAGATGTTTATGGGATACTGGCATTTATTACACAGGCACCAAAGACAAACCATGCAGATACCCCCACTATCTTGTGACAGTGCAGTCAGCCATACCTCATCAGACATCTATAAACAGCTCCCTTCCCAAAGAAACTAATGGAATTCATTGAATAAACCAAAAATTGAAGTGAGTAAAGCCTCTGAATAAAATGGTGAAAAATTAGACTCCTAGTTGCAGTTTTTTAGTTAGGTAGGTTTGCAAGTAATCATGAGCTTGACACTGAGGACATGATGTGACCATGACATACATGAATTTTCACATGGGCTACCATGACAGTTTAAAGTGTTACTAATGTGACAACTATGCACTTGGGACATACATGATCTCTATGTCATATAAGTCCAGACTGACAGAGCCTCTGCAAAGCCCCTGATTTTATGAATATTCTTCAACATCTTCTTCCCAATAAGCAGCAATATTGGATACAGGCTTTTGGATCATTGGCATTCAAACAAACAGTCCTCCAAGACTGAATGCTTAAGTGAACATGAAATATTGTAGTAATGAGCAAAGGGAGTTGCTGCACAATTACCGTCAAGCACTTGCAGTGGCCCCAGTGGAAAGACTGGTACTTGCTACAATAATCCAAGAAAGCAGCAGTAGGCATTTTTGACAAGTTATCTGTTCGCAAGTAAGTGTGTGTCTGATGTTATTTTTTAGGTCTGAAATTCAGAAACAACTCGAGCATGGACAGCTAACTTACCCCAAAACCAAAGAGAAAACAGAGCATGGGGCTGAGCCTCATGGGAAAGATCACCACCTGCTCTTTGGTCTGCAAACCCCCAGAGAATCCATTTCTGAAATGATACTCACAGTTTTCCCACCCCTGCTCATTCTTAACACTGGAATCTTCCCAGAGCCTAATATACCTCAACCGCAGTTACAAATTAATGATATATAATGTATACAGTTTCTAAGTTCAGGCATGAAGTACCTTAGCACAAGATACTCACAGTTTTCCCACCCCTGCTCATTCTTAACACTGGAATCTTCCCAGAGCCTAATATACCTCAACCGCAGTTACAAATTAATGATATATAATGTATACAGTTTCTAAGTTCAGGCATGAAGTACCTTAGCACAAGATAATCCAGCACCTGCCAGCTCCCAAAGTCATCAAAGTGCTCCACTGTGACAGTGTATTATCCTTAATACACTATGGGAGAGCAATAGTCCTGGATTACAAATTCCCAAGCACTGTTTTATAGCTCTCCATCAATAATGACAATATCCACACATTCTAGTGCAGTGAAGATAACAAATATTTGCTTACAGTCACAGTTTAGAGGTGGTGTTTAAAAAAAAAAAATCGTAGGCATTTTGTGTTTGGATTAAAAAAAGAGAACCAAAGCATTCCTACCTGGTTTTCTGCATAAATCTGTATAACACAGCCAAATTTCTACAATGCTCAGCACCTGGCCTTATTATAGAACAGAATTATTATCTAGATAATTAATTGAGCTGCTTAGACAGTAGCCAAGTTACTAAACATCCAACCATCAGTGGAGAGGTGTTAATACCAACTGCACAGGTACTTAGGAACTAAAAAGAGACTGAAGTCTATTGTGCTGTTTAGTTTGTTTGGTTTTTTTTAAACATTCTAATTAATAAGACTTACTTACTCAAAATCTAGAGAGAAACTCTTTGTTCTATTCAGTGCTTTTTGCAATACTTGGGAAACTTGAGAATAAACTTGGTCCTAAAAGAACCAATCTTGAATTTCTTCAGTGCCAAGACCTTGTTAATGGATGTGCTAAAGTCAGCTCTGTTAGAAGTCACACTCCTGTCCTTAGGCCAGGGAAAAGCAAGATACATAAAGATGTGCATTGCAAGTCACACAGTAGCAAGGGGAAGGAGGAACACCAGAGCAGCGTGACCTGTCACACCCACAGGACCACAATAGGACAGCTCTAATATTGTCCTACACAATCCATTCCTAGATCAAGGATTCACTACAAGTTCCTTAAAGCTTCAGCACAGGCTTACAAAGAACAGAGCTGTGCTGATGCATGTAGGAAGTATAAATCCCCTTGAAATTCTCATGCTTTGGAAATTAATGCTGCAATCCTATCCTGTCTTTCTAGCCACGTTATCACCCTTTATGACAACATGAGATCCCTCCCCAGAAAGTCAAGCTGTTATATTCATATTGTGTTGAGTTTCCTGATTTTGAAACCATGATGATATTTTACAAAAAGTTAACTATAATTCAGAGTTTATAATATCTGGGTAAGTGGTGTCACAGCATGTTCCTAAATCATAATATAGTTGCCTCCACTATTTTCTTAACACAGAACAATGAAAGAATTCAAATCCTGTATTTAGTCTTCCCTTTAAACCACCCAATTCCCCAGCAAAATAAGCTGAATTGCCCTTCCTAACCACAGTATACACAAGCGTCATCTCTTCGATCCGGTACTTGAGTCAGTTTCAAATGTAGGAAGTATATGGGGCTGAAGGTCCCATGGGTTTTTCCTGATTGCTGGCTTCTTGTGAAACCTCACACTGGTCATTTCCTCTCTTCTATAATAGATTTGCTATTTATATGAGGACTTTGACTCATTCTCAGGAGTTTGGATGGGAAGTGCTGTGCAAGTCTGAATTATGTTTGTGCACGTCACACACACAGGCTTAAAACTCAGCTGGAAGCACCTCTAATCATCCAGTTTTCCCCATGACTTTTGTTCCCTGTAAACTAAGGGAAGGAAAAATGAAGAAAAGCACCTGCCTGAGGTGCAATACAACACAAAAATGCTCTTCTCTGAGAATATAAAGCAGGAAATTAGAGTGATTTATTTAAATGTAAGAAGCACAGGTAGTCAGAGAAAACTGCTTACTAAGATCTGACTCTAAACTTCACAGGAAAAAAATTCTGAGAGCATCATCCCTTTGTCTTGTTATAACAATGAATTACACCAACCAATCTACAATGCAGAGAATTAATATCTTGAAGTTTCAGAAATCATAAAAATTGTGAAGTATTAATGGTTTTGGAGACTGTGACTTAAATTTTGATCCTTAATTTAAATAAGAATTCCTAATTACTTTTAATACCCTTAAAGATTTTAACATCCTGCAAATACATATCCACACAGCCTTTTGGGAATACCATTTGTAATATACACAGTATGACATTTCACATTGTGGCTCAAAAAGAATTGCCTGGCAATTTCTAGACCAAACAAAATGAAAAAAAAAGAAAAGGTTGTTTCTTAAGATACCTCTTAACCAAGTGAAATAATTTTCTGGAAGGGAATAAAACCAAATAAAATTTACAGAAAGGCTATATAACACTCAGAAGAAACACCATATTCTACTAGACTTCCATAGGAACTGTAGCTCTGAAATAGCAAAACATCCTTGACTAACCAGGCAACTAGTTACTCAGAAGTAATTCCCTAAAATGAGAGATATCCTTTTGATTCCATCAGAGAATCTTTTTTGTCTTGTTCTTGTAGTTTGAACCCCTGACAAAAGTTTAAGAAACACAATAAAAGAAAAACGTCATATTATTACAAAGAGCACGGTCATCAATACTTCTGAAGGAGTTATAAGATCTTCAGTCAAATTGGTTTGAAAGAGCATCTACCTCCAGGGACTCAAATGTTCAGTACTTCAAATGCCAGTGAACAATTTCTGTCTGTGAATTTCACAGCTCAGAGTGGAATTTGGTTTTGTTTTCCTCTCTTTAACCCTTTTACATGAATTAATTTTCTCCTTTTCTCACTTCTACTATACCTCATTAAGCTGCATGTTCTCATGTAAACTACCAAACAGGCAGCAACAGCAAAATGCTGGCTTACATGAATGTGAAGCCACACAAAGGAGAATCTTTTCTAAGGACAGGGACCAACATGCAAGTGTCATACAAACTGCAATGACACCATTTCAAAGGACACCACTCTTGAAGTAACTATTACTTGACAAACCAGGGGCGGTCTGACAACAAGAGAAAAAACAACTTTTCTGGAAAAGTCATGTTTTAATGACCAGATGAGGAGAAGAAGAAGAACTAAACCAAACAACCTCCAACTCTGAATGAGCACTCTATGTGCTCTACATGCATGTGTGTATCTGCTCTCTGTGCTACCATGCATCAACTTTGGCTGCAGGCAAAAAAAGAGCTCAGCACTACAGAAACCTCAGAGCTGTACTTACAGATAGAAGAAACATCTGTTTTAACCAGAAAAGCTAAAAATAGCCTTAATAAGGAGTGACAGCGTGACTGTTTGCCTTAACCATTTAATGTTTCTAGACAAAATTCTTGGTGTAAACAGTAGCCCTTTCTCTGATAAACCTTCTATATATTTACACTACATTGCCTTCCCTAAACACTAATTTTACATATGAACATTGTTTTTTACTTAATACATGTTAAGACAGTTAGAGCTGGGAGGAATAAGCATTAGGAAGTCTAGCCTTGCATTGTTCAGATTAAAAAAAAAAAGTGTATTTTTAAAAGAATTATTTAAAAATTATTCTATAAGGGTGAATCAAATTAACCAGAAAGCAACATAGAATAAAAATGTCTAACTCAAATCACAAGACTATTTTTGAACTAACACTTATTAGTAAGAGAAAAATAACATTACAGAGCATTAGAAGTGGAGAAAAGTACTCCAAATATTATTTTACTTTTTGATTATTTTAAAAAATGAAATTAACACTTAAAATCAGATTTCTAAGGATTTTTCTACTACACTTAAAGGTGTTGTTACAGGGTAATATGTGATAGATATTCTAGCAAAGTCCAAGCACAAAGGAACAAGCAGACTGGAAACACAACCTTCCCTGCTCATTGCCCTTATTTAATTAATCTAATAAAAAGTATTCTACCAGAAGAAATTAAGCTTTTCTATGTCCCAGAAAGCTGTCTATTTTTAGATGCTCAAACTGAGAGAATGAATGTTTATAATAATTTCAAACACACCTCCCAGCTAAAACATTTATTCCATGAAATGATCAACTGATTGGGCTACATAATTATCTGACGTAGAAAACTGTACTGAAAAAAAAAATCAAGAGAGAAATAGTATTTTCTTTACATATACAGAAGGTACACCTCAAACTGTGGGTTACTGCTCACTACAAAGCATAGCCTCAGGGAGGAACTCCTTTCAGTGAGCAGATGCTTCAGTCATCGCTGCTCACAAGGGAACACTATATGAAATAAGAAATGTTATGCAGTATGGCCAGCAGCCACCACAGATACAGGCTGTCACAATTCTCAAGAAATTTTCAACTGAAGGCAAGACTTAATTTTCCTAGAATGCACATTATATTTGGCCTAATCTCTCCAGTCATTTGACTACAGCTAATTTTTCTAGGTTAGCTTCTAGACTGCTTCCTCTAAAGATGCCTCATCTTACTATCAATGTCCAGTTAATTCTTAGGAATATTTTGCTCTTTTCCACTCCTTAAAAAATTCTGGTCAAATATTAACACTAAGCTGTTAGCAACAGACCATATGTCACTGTTTTCTAAGGAACAGAAGCCATCAAACTTTGAAAAGGAAACTTGAGACAACCATCAGTCCTGCCAGGTCTGCTATAAATATTCACCATTTCTGCAGCATTCATTACATTTATGTCTCTTATGCGGTAACATTATGGGGTACAGAATTAAAAAAACAATGACCTGTAAAAAGTATTTTCCTTCTCCTCTGTAACTTGCTAATTAAGAAGTAAACGTTTATGAAACATAAAAGCCTAGAAAATACATTCACTGTTATTTTTCTGTGTTCATTATTCATCCTGTGATGAATGTTCCACAAAGTGCAAAGATGTTTCAGACTCAGTGTGGATTGCTGAAGCAGAATCATAGAATGGTTTGGGTTGAAAGTGACCTTAAAGATCATCGAGTTCCAAACCTCCTGCTATAGGCAGGGACACCTCCCACTAGATCAGGCTGCTCAGTGCCTTGTCCAGCCTTGCCTTAAACGCCTTCAGAGAGGGGGCATCCACAACCCCTCTGGCCAACCTGTTCCAGTGTTTCACTGCCCTCACCATAAAGAATTTCTTATGTCTAGCCTAAATCTGCTCCCTTCCAATTTACATCCATTATTTCTAGTCCTCCCATCACATATCTTATTAAAAAATCCTACCCCTGCCTTTCTTTAAGGCAGCACATACTGGGATGAAGCACCCACAAGTCACCTTTAATGATATAGTCAATGAAGGGTACTACAGCACTTCAATTTTCAAGTAAAATGGGCTTTCATTAACTTTACTAGAACAGATTTTTGACTGACCACAATCCTCTTTGGGAACTCACATTAGCATTTACATTAAAAGATCAGAACAGCATTTTTGAAGTGAACCTCCCCTGAATCTAACTCTGAGCTTCTGGGTTGCATCATGGTGTGCTATGCAAAATGGGGATCCTTTGGGGCTAAGTACAAATGGAAAATTAAATTCACTGGAAATTAAACCCTAGTCATTTTACTGATGGCACAACCAGCCTAAGGTTCACAGAAGAAAGCTCATCTTGAGTAAAGCAGCAGGGACAATTATTCCATGGACACTTGCTTCTCAACACCAACTTTCTTGCTCAACAGACTTGCAACATGCTGTTTGTTAATGCAACAGACTGAGCTGAGACAGAAACTTCAGAAGTAACTGTAATGCAACAAGACTAAATAACAACTTTAAAGTTGTAAATAACCAGGAAACTATCAAGGCAGTAAGCAAGACTAACAGCAGTCAGCATCTTGGACAAGATTTTGTAATATGAGAAGTGTGGGCTTCGTTGGGCAGCTAAGATGCAGTCTGTTCTTAGCTTCTAAGTGGAAATTTATGTCAGATGGCTGCAGTTCTGGACTATCTGGGCTATCTCTGGGACATCTAGGGATGCAAATCTAGCAGTGTCCACTAGAGTTCCTTCCCCTGAAGGAAGATTAGTATCATCATGGCTGAATATGATGATTGCAAGGAAGACAGTTGAATATTCTCTTTCATCTGTCCTACGGAGCCTCTCAAAACTAATAAACAATTGCTTCATGACAACAAATGTTTTCAGATTGCTTTGGACACTATAAAACACTGCCTTTTAATCTCATCTCTGTGGTTGATAAATTCAGTTGGCTCTTAGAAAATCCTCTTCTTTACTCCACAGACTTTGTAACAGGTTAAAAATCCCATAGAGATGAAAAGTCCTACATTTTTATCTACATAACCCTCACCTGAGGTAACCTGCTTCCTTTAGGAAGTACCTGCATTTGAAAGCAAATCACATAATGAGTCATCTAAGAAAACCCACACGTGCTATTCCAGACAAACAGGAGCTTTTGATGGATCAGAATCAGGGGTGGAGAAGGGGAGGGAAACTGGAAGGATACAAGGTACTTAAGAGTGACTTACACCTTAGACAACTACTCACACATATGTGAAACTGCACTGCTTAATCTCTGCAGGGGAGAAAATGGAATCAAATGGCCGAGTAAAAACTGATATCCTGGGTGAAAAGCACCTGAAAATAGTCATTACTTGTAATCTGCAGTCCCTAAAACAAATGGCATTGGGAACACAAATAGATACACTGCTCTAACACTCTATCACACGGATCTTGACCTGAAAGATCCCTCTCAATTGAGCATTTATTCCAAAAGGCAGATAACCTCTGAGCAGATCAGCATTGGTCCAACATCACCTCAACAGTTTGCCAGTCTACAAAGAACTACACTACAAGAGTCTGTGAAGGACTCTAATGAGGATTTGACTCACAAAGCAGCATTGATGTACAAACCCACTTTACAGGTAGTTACTGTAGTTTTTTTACAATGCCCAGCCTGTGAGATGCAATCTCATGTGGTCTACACCTGTTCTGCAGGGCTTTGGACTGTCAAGGTCAGGTATCTTGAGTTGGCTGAAACTTGAACTCTTGGCAGAGTTTAGATAAATGCAGTTAAAGAAAGAGAAAGCTTTAGTGTCTCCTGAGTATCCTATTGCCACAGAGAGCAAAGGCTAACAGAAAGAAAGTTTGTGTTGGTAACAAAGACTTGGCTCAGTCTTTTTTCCTTCCCTCTTCTGTCCCCAAACTCACAGCCACTGCTCAATGTCTAATTTTAGTTTCAGGTATCTGCTATCCTTTTCATAGCTTCTGCAAGCAAAATGAAATAATGAAGGGGGACTTAGTAAATGTTTAAAGGGCAGAAGAGAACCTCTTGCCAATATTTTTAATTACTGACACTGAACAGATTTAATTAGAATCAATGAAAAAGAAAAAAAAACATTTGTAAACTATGCCTATATAGCATGAACCATGCAAAGGGCAATGAAGCAACCCCCTGCAGGACAATTTCATTAATTGCACTGTAGGATAAGTAGTATATCAGGACTCAGCAAGGCTATTTCTGGAAACTGATACATGATCAGTGTTATGAAAGATAAGCTCAAAAATGACATTACATTCTGAGACAGTAGAATGCACAATCATGATACATGAAAATCTTGTTATGTGCACACAAAAGGTTTCCTATTGTGAGGGAATGGGCAATACTAAGTTTCCTTTTTCACAACTCTCACTTGCATGATGAGTTCATAAGTTTTTATTCTGGGAGAGCAAGGCAAAATAAAGAGGAATAGAAGCTAAGAAAAATGAGTTCTGACAAAGCTCTGTGATCAAGACACCTGTAAAATTGCAACCTCTAGCCCAGAATCTAAACACAGTATGAGTTTACTGTGTTACACATGGACTGATTTATCCCAGACAGCTATTTACAGAACAGGTATCTGCTACTTCTGACCAAGAACAATTCAAAAGTGTGTGGCCAGCCCCACTTCACCCCCATGTTCTTCAACCCACCCCATTCTTTCTCCTCATGGAAAAAATGAATATATATTGTGTTAAACTCAGGTGTCAATGGGTTTGGTTCGAAAAATTACTATTCTTTGTATCAAATGTTCCAACATTTAGTCATAGCAGACCTTACTAAACACCCACAAGACCAGCTGCAGTTACTCAGTACAGCCACTATATTTTATACTCCTCTGGTAAGCACTGAACCACCAGAACTGAAACAGTAATCACTTGAAGTGCTTATAGCTGGAAGGATTCTGAAACTCAGGCTCTAGGTATTTGGAAAAAAGCATCTAAAATTAGATTATTTGTACAACAAAATGAAAATATACTATGAAAATAAAACAGCTGCAAAGCCTTTAAAATTACAGCAACAATGGTAAAGCCCTTGATAGGGTAGATCGCTCTTGGAAAATTAATTCGAATATTCTAGCTCTACCTTGGGACCACTCTGTGGATAACCTGTAAGATGTGGAAAGGAACCAAACTGCTCTAGCACAGCCACTCAACAATCATGGTCATTCTTTGTCTGTGAACTCTTAAACTTAAAACCTTAATTTTTTTTTCCTTTTTAAAACATGTAAGTGTATAGAAATAAGATCATACCCAGTTCTTCCTTAGAACTGATCTTTCTGAGCATCTCTGTGCATGGCCCACTTTACTAATGTTTTGACATGTGTGCACAGACAGTAAGCACACAAGAATGCACATATACACAGAAACACTATTACCTACAGCACTAAACGACTTTCCTGTCTATCCCTTGCCACAGCTTTGAAGCTAAGCTGCTTATTTTAAGAGTTGAACCTACTCTATTTACTTTGAAAGCTTATTAGGAGCAATTTTGCACCTCGCTTGTATGACTGCCTTAAAAAGCAAACAGAAACAAAAAAAACAGGTTTGCCATTTTCTGTACATCACTAAATGTTCAATCATCTGTTCAATGCCCAAGTATTTCACAAAATACAGACCAAAACTGCATTTCAGTTGGTTTATTACTGCAAGAGAAACTACAACAGAGAAGCCAGGCAGCCTTTGAGATAAGGCTGTCTGAGCCCATTTAGGGCTTTGAACATCAGCAGCCCTGTTGAGAGCCACATCCAAAATGTGACCAGCAGAGAGTGGTGCCAGGGCACAAGCACCCCATGGAGCTCATGGTGAGAGCAAAACCAGCATTTGTTCTCTTCAGTGTGTCCTCTTAGTCATGCAATAGCCAGACAAAGATACCACACTTCAGTCCTTCTCAAGAAGACCATTAACTAGTCAAAAAAGTGGTCAAGGGATTTGGAACCTCAACACCAAAAGATCTTAACCATCACCATTTGTGATAACTTAAAGAAATTACTCAATCTTTTCTCAACTACCAACTGCTAACACTATCTACAAATTTCAATTATTAGGTCAGCTCCACCGAGCTTATTAAATCAGCTTGTGCTTTTTTAACGTCTAAGTTT
>VZTY01006115.1:428044-464045 GCA_013400935.1 Turnix velox
GCCACAGCTTTGAAGCTAAGCTGCTTATTTTAAGAGTTGAACCTACTCTATTTACTTTGAAAGCTTATTAGGAGCAATTTTGCACCTCGCTTGTATGACTGCCTTAAAAAGCAAACAGAAACAAAAAAAACAGGTTTGCCATTTTCTGTACACCACTAAATGTTCAATCCTCTGTTCAATGCCCAAGTATTTCACAAAATACAGACCAAAACTGCATTTCAGTTGGTTTATTACTGCAAGAGAAACTACAACACAGAAGCCAGGCAGCCTTTGAGATAAGGCTGTCTGAGCCCATTTAGGGCTTTGAACATCAGCAGCCCTGTTGAGAGCCACATCCAGAATGTGACCAGCAGAGAGTGGTGCCAGGGCACAAGCAGCACACAAAGCACCCCATGGAGCTCACGGTGAGAGCAAAACCAGCATTTGTTCTCTTCAGTGTGTCCTCTTAGTCATGCAATAGCCAGACAAAGATACCACACTTCAGTCCTTCTCAAGAAGACCATTAACTAGTCAAAAAAGTGGTCAAGGGATTTGGAACCCCAACACCAACTACCAACTGCTAACACTATCTACAAATTTCAATTATTAGGTCAGCTCCACTGAGCTTATGAAAATCAGCTTGTGCTTTTTTAACATCTAAGTTTAATAAGTCTTGTCTGCAAGTGTTTTATAGTGTGATTATGCAAATTGTAAATTCAAGCATAGTTTGAACATACATCAGTTCTATTTACAAAACAAGACTTGAAAATGTATTAGATGATACTCACTGTATCTGGGAAAACAACAATAATCTAAAAAATAGCAATTACATTTTAAAAATTAAACTCTTAGACATTTTAAAGCTACACAGAATTGGGGAGTTCATAGCTAATACAATGCTACACTGTATTATGTTCTTTATGTTCTCCATGTTCTCCCCTCCTCCCCTTTTTTTTCTAAAGGAACAGCCATAAGACCTGTAAAAATATTAACTTTCATAATGCCATCACTCTTTCAAATTAATGAAGATGTTCAGGGTACCAAAAAGCAATTATTTCTAGACATTTAACAGACTTTTAAAAATTTTTAAATCAGCTCTTAATAAGATCATGGACGAACACATGAACTTCCATGCCTCTTCAAAGATACATCAAGAGAAAGATAAACATTACAGTCAATAGAAGTGTTACCAGCAAACTGAAATGAGAGATCTTTGTCCTGATAGAATGGCATAATTCTTTTCATATGCTTTTACAGTGCACTCATTCATGTCAAAATATTCTGCAGGATTACATTTCAATGACATTTCAAACACTTTTGTGTCTCTAAGAAAAAAAAAAAAAATCAAGGGTGATTGCATATGTCCTGTTCAATGCAGATCTATTTCCAATATAGTTTTACAGAATTTTGTGAGATAGGAGATAGCAGAAGAAAACAATTTTGGTAAGATAAACAAATATTCCACCTAATAAATAATATAATCTGAACATTACTTTCAAAAATATATAGAATAGATAGTACTAAAGAGGATTTCCTGTTGCTTTTAATTAGAGGGTTTGTTAGTAAACACACTGACTAGCAACATAACTGAGAATTTTGCTCTGTGCCTGCAAGGGCAGAGAGGTCAAGAGCACAAAACTCCTTTTTTTGCAAGTGGGAAGAAAGAAGGTTAAAGAAAGCATGACAAAAGGATTTCTTTTCCCCCTTCTTGCTTTCAAAAAAATAAAGGATTGGAGAAAAGCCTGGTTAACTATTAATCAACGCCAAGATTTTTTTTTGTTTACATAAAAAAGCAATTTTATTACAGCAAGAATCTCTACCGTTTTGCCTTGATAAAAAAGAGCATCATTAACATCATCAGATTAAAGAATTCAAAACAAAGGATCAGAATAAGTACGAGTAAAATGTATTGTAAAGCTTAAAAGCACACAGACCTCTCTTGCAGAACGTTTCTTTCACTGACAGATTGCTTTCCCAACATGACACACTGTTTCCATTCAGAAATACTGATGTATCTTATACGTCTCCACTTATTGGAAGAACTCATTTAAACAAAGTCTCGACAAAGCAACCCAAGAAAGTCTCCAGAAAAAGAAAAAAAAACCATGAATCCTTTCAACAGATGCAAACAGAGAATCAGATAAATGGGAGAGACTATTACACTGCATGTTTCAAAAGCTTAAAAACCCCCTTCAGTAAGTTTTCATTTTTAATCATTAAAATACCCTGTATCCCTATTATGACTTCATAATAAGGTTCTTACATCTTTGTCACAATCATATTTCAGTTCCCCAGACCTTCAGGTAAGAATAGGCCAAGATTCCCTTCGGTTAGTCTCCATAAAGATCAGGAGTTGTGCCTTCCCATGCTCCTCTCCCATCTCTGCTCTTATCAGCCCTGCACTGTTATTATACATTATCTTAAAATACAATTTGTTGAAAAATACTTTTAAAAGCCCATTAAAATAGAAGAATTTAAAATACAAGGAAAATAACCCCCAGACAAGACTGTCTTTACTTCCTTTATTGTAGATGGTTGGGTGCTGGAGGATTTGCCATTAGAGGAGAGGCAGATGTACCCAGGCTTCAAGGATGAAGAAATGAGAATTTTGAGGAACAGTCTGTCAATACCTGCAAAGTGATCACTGAGATGACAGAGCCAGGGTTTCACTGAATTGCACAGTGTTGAGAACAAGACAGTGACCATAAACTGAAACAGGAGAGTTTCAGAGTGGATGTAAGGAACATATAATAACCTGAAGGGACAACTAAGCCCTGGAGCAGTCTGTCCAGAGGTGCTGTGGAACTACTGTCTATGAAGGCTTCAAAACCCAACTAGACAAAAGGCCTTCCACAACCTGGAATGAACCAAGAGTGGAGCAGCAGCTCCTTACCAACCTAATGGTTCTATTTAGAAATTTTTAAGGAAACACTTATCTTTAAATTTTAATGTTTGAGATGCAATGGACAGAGCAATTGGCCTAAAGCAATTATATCCATGTCCATAAGCTAACTTATGAGCAGTTCCAAAATCGAAATGAAATATTTTCTTTTTATAGAAATACAATGATTAGTCATCAATATATGATTTTTAAAAAGGCTGCCCCTAAGGAGCCAAGTTTTAAAGGCTAACAGTATTTACTAGGTTTCACTTTTTCGTCTGTTTTCTTTCCCTGGGTATGAGTCATCCACAGGCATACATATAATTATCTCTCTGTGGAATAAGTACTACTATTTTATGCTATTTAAATTAAAATTTAAAAGTCATTCCACATTTATGTGTTAATATTTTGGAATAAAACTGTTTATAGGACTGGTATTTTGTCTGGCCAACAGGAAATAAA
This sequence comes from Turnix velox, assembly GCA_013400935.1. Classification (NCBI taxonomy): domain Eukaryota; kingdom Metazoa; phylum Chordata; class Aves; order Charadriiformes; family Turnicidae; genus Turnix; species Turnix velox. The sequence continues at coordinate 431,367 of VZTY01006115.1, forward strand.
GAATTTTCTTGGCAAACATATTAAAAGTTTGCACAACAATTTATATTATTATTTATATTATGTAGATGGTATAGAATAATATGTAGATGGTATAGAATAATATGTAGATGGTATAGAATAATTTATTATCTTAAAAGTACAGTTTATATAAAATAGAGTGCAGACTAGTGTCTATAAATCCCTCATTTCTGAATAACAAACTACACTATCGAATCACATTTTTCTGCTATTTTATGTGCCCAAATGACAACAGTATACTGAAGAACTTACAAACACTGTGTTAAATGATCAAGTGGGAAATCAGCCAAACATAACAAAGTACTAGAAGTCACTAAAAATCTGTAAGAGGCAGAACCCTCCAGTGATGCAGTAACTCCTGATTTAAGTACCTACTGTGCAGTACCAAACATAAATCTCAGAATAGTTTGGGTTGGAAGGCACCTTAAAGATCATCTAGTTCCAACCTCCCTGCACCCGCCAAATGCATCCATCCTGTTGCAAATCCTCTATCTTAACGAGAAGACCAACTTGAAAACAGTCAGCTTTAACTGAAAACAAGACAGCACTACATCTTAGTTGAAGGAAAGCATGTAGGAACATAATGTGGAACACATCTAGCAAAATTCCATCATATTCAGAATTCCTAAGTTATGTAGACATTTTACCAAGAAGATCAATGTTAACTAGTTTAATAAGGTTTACATCATCTGGACAATTAAATACAACTAAATGCAATGTAAGATAGTAAGAGTTTTATCAGACAAATGTAGTAAGACAACTATGTTATAGACATTAAAATATACAGGTTACACTTTAAGACCATTTACAAGGTCTATAACATAGCAGTTATGAAAAACTGACATAGTTGTACTATAACCTGTTCTGTCTTGAGGTATCTTTTCAATTCCACTTGAAATATTAGACACCAGTTCTCATGATATCATCAAAAGATTCATGCAATTTGGCATGTTCATTACAATCCCAACTCCTGCAACAGATTTGTTTTCAAGTAGCCTGTTTAGACTTTAAGTTCAAGAAAGCAAAAAATAAAAATTAAAGTCCAGAAATTCTAAAAGGCTTGGGGCATTAAGGATGAAATGAAAGAATTCAAACTCATGCAATTCTGAGAAGAAAAAAAAAAAAGGTTTTTCTGAAGTCTGACCCAATTTCAAATGCTTGGATTTTATAGTACTGCTTTGCATAATTTCATATTTATCATATGCATAATAATAATTATGTAACTTCTGCATTTTAACAGCTGTAGATTTTCTAGAGATGCTTAGGTTATGTAGTCTCTACACACGTTTCACATAAGTATTATCAGGGCTAGGGTGGAAAATAAAAAAGAAGAAAATATCAAACTCGCCTATCCCTGTATCAATATTCTTCCTCACATAAATATTTAACTATTTTTAAACAACAGGATTACCAGTATTACTAGCAATTATCATTAAAATAGTTCCCCAGTATTTAATTAGTCAAGGCCAAGTATATTCCCTTACAAAAAACAGCCTTAGTGCACTCTTTCTTCCAATCATAAGCAGTAAATGCACTGACTTTCAAGCAATTTACTTAATGCAGATGACAAAACGAAAGCAGAATACAAAGAAAATAAAGCACAACCCTTCAAAAATCATTAAGCATTCAAGAGACAGTTCTTATATTAAACCTCTCCTGATCTTAATCTTAGATTCTTATTTGTCCTTTCCCCAGACATGGACCAGGCAGCACTTTATCACATTCAAAGGATTCAAAGAATCAGGAAACGTTATCAAGCGGATAAAATATTTACAGCATAGGTGGTAGATCCACTGTGTTACATTGCCCCAAAGGCATGAAAGCCACCACCTAGAAAGCAAACTCACATGCCTTCATAGCTTTTTTCCTTTACCATCATTACTGATCTTCTCTCTTGGTAGGGAGGGCAAGAACAAAGAGAAACATAGGAATAAAAAAGCAAATAGGAATAAACAGGCAAATCAACCACTTTTCTAAGAGTAAACCTTCTCCTCAGTGAAACATGATGGCATAGATTCCTTTTTAATGCTTCCATGCAGAAGAGAGAATTATAAAAGATTTCTAAAAGTCCCTTCTATCTATGTGTTTATGATTCTGTGCTTAAGGCAGCTTGAGGCAGCTGTATTCACCAAAGACTCCTACATGGAGTATGTAAGATGTCATGAGACCTAAGAAATAGAAAGCTTCTATTGTTCCAATGAGACAGCAACATCCCCAAAAATATTTTCCTTCTGCCTAAAAAGGCAGGCAGAATGTATTTATAGCATGTCATTATTCTCTTAGTAGTTTATCTGTCTTGCAGAATTTCATGTAGCATCTGCAGTATTGTGAGATTTCCTACTTTCACATTCTATTGCTAACAGAAGAATAAGAAGCTTCAATCCGTCATCCATGATATGACATTAGTCTTGAGTACATCTATTAAAGCAGCACATATAAGTACCATTACAAAGTGACTTCTGTCTAATCTTCCTTTGGAGAGTTCATTTACATAATTATATTAAATTTGCATAAGGACACTGCTTCTCAGTTAATATTCACAGGGTAGCCCATCAACATTATTTAACAGTGAAATAATACTATTTAACAATAACATTTTAAGTCATTGCTTCCAGTATATTCTTAAGCATACTGGAGAACCATTGCAACAGGCAAAGTCATAGAAAGTAATAAAAAAAAAAAAGGGTGTTTTCGAAGAAAAATAAAAATCAATTGTTCCTTGTGCCTCCCTAATACTTAAGTCCATGTACCTTGAATAACCTCTCCCATAGCTGTAATAAGTTGAACTCATCAATTGTACCTTAAATCAGAGAGCACGCATTGCAGCAAGTAGAGCACCTATTCCACGTGCTGACTTGGAGTATATGAAGGCTAAACCCACACTGTGCACATCATCAGAATTCCCAGCAAGCTGCAGCTCATGTCAGAAAACTCTCCTGCTCCAGCCTGGAGCAAGCTGTTCATGGTTGTGTTGCCCACGCAGAACTGTGGGCCCCCAGAGTTGTCAGCATTCAGAAATAGCTCAGGTAGGTTGAAACAAAGAGTCAGGTAGTCCCTTACTACAAGTGGTATTAAATTTTGTGGCTACAAGTGTAAAATTTCATATTTTATGTCTGGAAACTGTGGGTGCCTTAACTTTTAAGCAAAACAAAGTCAGGGCACAAACTCCTGCAGAAACAAACTAACTCTAATATTGCCAGGTAATCACTGAGCCAGTCATTAGGTGTACATTTCTGACTGAAGTAATGAGCACTTACCCAATCAAAGTGGTCTTTAAATATTAGATGTTATTACATAGATGGCAACATCACATATACAAGGATTTTATTATTTTTTAGTTTTTATTTCAGAATTTTTAAAGTATTTCCAGAAAAATGGCATCCTCAAGCACAAAACACAGTTATCTCTGTCCCCATTAAGCCTTGAAGGCAGCCCAAACACATAGAATCATAAAATAGTTTGGGTTGGAAGGGACCTTAAAGATCATCGAGTTCCAACCCCCTTGCCATAGGCAGGGACACCTCCCACTAGATCAGGCTGCTCAGTGCCTTGTCCAGCCTGGTCTTGAACACCTCCAGAGAGGGGACATCCACAACCTCTCTGGGCAACCTGTTCCAGTGCTCCACCACCCTCACTGTAAAGAATTTCTTTCTTATGTCAAGTTTAAATCTACCCCCTTCCTATTTACATCCATTGTTTCTAGTCCTCCCATCCGATATCACATTAAAAAGTCCTTCTGTTCAAGGTGAAAGAACCTCAACTATGAATTGTTGGTTAGGGAGTTTCTGCCTTGTCAATTAGACATGCTGAACAGAGTGATCCTCTGTACACCCATTCATACTCCAACCACTCACACTGATTCCCAGCCTCAGATAGGTACAGTGCATCTGTAGATGCTTCAATCAAAAAAAAAAACCCTCATATAATATGTGGATAGTTTCTGTTCTTGCTTTTAATGAAATTTCTGTATTTGTAAAATACCTGTGTATAATTAGAGGAGCCAGAAAGACAGATGTAGAAAAGTTGGCACCAGATTATAATGGGGTGCTTACTTTGCAGGATTTATTAGATATAACCAGTTGACTAAGTGGTAGATCCTTCATTTAATGCATGTAATTCTTTTATTTACCAAGTGGGCACTTGTCTTGGATAATGACTGTCATCATCTCTACAGGGCCTTAATGCAGTGCTGTCTTAGCAATTTAGAAAGGGAAAGCTCTTTTTTAAAGTTTTCCTTTGCCAGTTTGCAATAATAGTGTAAGCAAAGCTACCTGGTAAATACTTAAGAGCTTCACAGATATATAAAGTGTGTCATCACTCCTCTTCAGAGAGTAATGAAAGTAGGACGAGGAAGATTTTCTGTAGAGACCAAAATTACCTTTAGTATGAGAACAGGACAAGTTTTGACTAGCACACTAACACTATGTTGCAAAAACTGATCTTCGTTGAAAAGAGCTCATGGTTCAGATACTGCAAAAGAGAAAAGAAAATCATACTTGCCTTGTTATGTATCCTTAGAAAGCTCGGGCTTTTACTGCTTCTATTTCCACGTAAGTGAAGCTGCCTTTCTGCATATATTGTCCTCTCTTCAGGAAGACAAGCAATGCAAAATAATAGTTTGCTTCAAAACTGTTTTTGCAGCACCACGTGTTAACATTGCTAATGAAAGTAAGTGGAGTGCACTTAGAGCATTATATGAGATTTAGTATTTATTATATTATTTTTGTTGGCCTGAGAGTTTAAGTCTGCTCTTTTCTGACTCATACAGTAAGTAAACATCATAATTTCTCTTCTCAGAAGTTCAGTGAGAACATTTCTTTCCAAATATAATTTGTTCTGAAACAATTGGGACTTTTGTTATTCCACAAAGGAATTTCTCTCAATTATAAACAAGTCCCTGACCTTCCAGCAAGCAGGCACAATGACCCCTGTAATAACCTCAAATTATATTTTGACTTGGTCACAATGGCCACATACAGAGAGATCAAGGGTGGGAAGATGGAAAAATGGGTAGGCAACAGTCACCCCACTGGCTGGTTGGTGACACTTCTACAGATTTTGCCTTTGACAACATGATATCCACTGGCTAGGTGAATGATGCAGATGTCAAGTACTGCAACAAATCTGGAATGAATTTCTTGGACACTGAGGCATACTGACTCCCGTCAGCAATCAGGGCATGGCAATGCACTTGGACAAAGACAGGACAACGCCGTGGTATTTACTTTGATATCCCACTATCATAATGTCAAGACAGATCAGATATTAAAGCTATAACTTTTTCAGATCCTTCATAACTTGACCTGAAAATCCCTTCCATTGTGTTCTTCAAACCTGTAATGTGTTGGCTGCCACTGCTGCAGGTGAAAAAAGAAGTGTGTGCAACCTCACCTATGGGGTTCAACATCAACATGCGGTTGTCTTCCTTACTGTTTCTTTTAATGCTCTGATGAGAGAAAGGAAACATGCTTCCCTGTTTTTGAACAAGCAAAGAAAACTGCATGAGGAGGCAGTAAGGGCAGATACCTCTGCAAGGGGAGGTGAGTCAGGAGCTGAGGGTGGCCACAACAAAGGCAGGGGCAGTGCTCTCACTGACCAGGGACGCAGTCTCAAGCACCCAAACAGGAAAAGCAGAGCAGAACCAGGATCAGTCACAGTGCACAATCACCAAAGAAGTCCCACTGCAATGACGCAGACCTGAGGCTTGGCCAGGAAGGCAAGCCAGTGGGTCTGGACCAATGAGAGACATGGCCAAGCACAGAAGAGCTGCAATGTAACTCAAGAGACAAAATGCAATGGCTCATCGTATGTGCAAGAGTGCCTGCAACAAGGTCTCTCATGGCTGTACACAGCTCCATCACCATTTTCTCAGACACCTCATTCAAGGCTACAGCCACACTATAACAGAGCTGGGCACTGGCAGCCCATCCCTACCAAGGATGTGTGTGCAGCACATGATGCTGTGCTCTGGGACTAGGAAATATCAAAATACTAGAAGGGAAAGTGTACATTCTTCTGTTGCATACTAAAGTGCTACTGAAATATCAAAAATCAATAGGGGGAACAATCCAGCATCCAGACATAATGTAAGATACTGAAATAAATATGGGCTTTTAAAGTTAGCTTGAGAGAGACCTGCACTGAACTGTACATTTATCTTTAATTTTTCTATCTGTAAGCCAAAACACTAGTCATAGTCTTCGTGAAAATAAAAAAATCCTCCTCCTGAATGAAGAAGACTTGGCAATTTGCTCACTAAGCTTGTTTTGTAACTGACCATGAGATCTACTAACAAACCCATGTTGTTAATTTTTCAGTTAAATTGAGTCCATTACATTTGGGAATCTCCTGGAAAAATGAACTGTAATAAAGTTATTGATAGTTTTGTGTTAGAGAACAACAGCCTTTTTCAGGCAATATTGTTTAGGAAAGTAATACCAGTTAAATCCATCAATGGTATCACACAAACAAGACCTTCCTTTAAAAGAATACTAACAACTATTGCAGAACTACTGAAAACAAACTCGCATGCAACTTTCACAACCACAAATCAGCCTTGGGTCACATTACCATGACTCCTGCACTAGCACTTGGGCAGCACAAGCCTACTCAGCTCCCTGTAGCTGCTGTAGCATCACTGCCTCTGTCCCATTTGTTATTCAAATGGTCTTCTGACTAAAAAGGCTAGGGTGTTTTGGCCAACATCATGGTTGGTTTCTTCTAGCCACATGACCATCCTGTGCTCCCAGTGACACTCTGTGAGTCAGTGCTAGTCTGTGTGGCTAGAGCAGCACTTCTGCCTCCACCCTGAAATCTCCCTGCACTGTCTCTGACACCTCATCTCTGCATGTGATGACAGCATGAGCATTCCAAGCTATGAAAATATTTCAGAATGCCCAAACTCTCCCTCCTCTCTGAGCCTAGGAAACCACCAAACTTCATTTTTTTTCCATCCTATACTTAATAAAGGCTAATACAGTCCAATAAATCACCCTGACTCAAACCATCTGAGAAGCAAAATAAAAGGACAGATTTAGACTTATCAATTTGGTCTTCTTAAAATAAATTATTTCATTACAGCAACATGAATAGACAAATCATCTAATTGCTCGAAGCAGCATATGTTTAGGCTAGTTTAATAAAAAGAGCAATTAATAAATATTATTAATATCAGGGACATATATATAATAAAATTGCTTATTTCAAAGTCTTCCCATTTTAAAACTGAATTATCTATATAGGCAAATATATGAGCAAATGTTTTGTAAGATGATGCTTCTTGTTGGGCAGTCATAAGGAATAGTCTCAGGTATGTAAAGTCTACATAAATAATCACTAGCAAACATGTATCTAAACTTGAAACATCCATGTAGAAAGAAAAGGATGCATACAAACAGAGAATTATCTAGAATACACAAAGACACTGAGTTTATGTAGGAATTGCACAGCCTCATCCATCCACCTGGAAAACATTTCCATGGCAAGTAAACAGTGATAGAATCTAAATAAAAAAATGAAATGTGTCTGTCAAATGACTATGATTGTCCAACAGTTTAAAATAATTTGATTAAATTTTCAACTGGATACATTATGGTAATGCACATTGGATTTTTTACACATTAAAATCTGTAAGGCTCGTTAAGTAACAACAAACTTTATGTAACACTACATACAGTGATTTGAAGTCTCTTCTAAAACTTGTGATCAGTCACAAGGCTCTATGACTCCTGAAATTATCATTTCACTTCAAGGGAAACTGTTTTTTCCCCCAGATATTTACATATTCAGAATGAGCACAAACCTACTTAACATAGCTTATCAAAAAGCTAGCAAGTGTCACTTCACTTTTCCCTTGTGTAAAACACACTGATTCCTGGTGATGCTAACTAAACATGCATGCTAACTAAACAAATCAGTTCTGCTGCTAAGAGAAAACACCAACGTATCCACTGTGCCTTCTTTTTGTCTTCTCCTTCACCATGGAAGAAGTACATACACACCAGCACATATATGCGTTTCTTTCCTATGCATGAAAATACACAAGTTTTGTGGTCAAAAAATGAACAAAAACCTTAGAAATATCTGCAAAGTTTAAATAAGATCACTCATTGAAGGCTGGAATGAAAACCACGTCAGTAATTTTCCAAACATACAGATACAAGGTCATGCACAGAAACTAATAATGAAAGGTCTATCATGAGTGACCTCAGTTCCTCAACATAAGAACCCAAAGTTTCGGTACAAAAGGTCATTAGTGTTAGGAAAGTCTATTCCTAGCTTTAGTGCTCCGAGAAGGAGCTCATGCCTTTGTCTTTCGTGTTGTGCTGCCACATCAATGCTCTGTTCTGAGCACTAACCTCCATGCCCTTAGTATTTCTCAACTTGCAATTCAAAACAATTACTAGTAGATTAAAGAGAACATAGAAGGAATGTACCCATACCTGTGGATTATATTTTCAAGTAACTACAGTGACCTCCAAGAATTTATTTTTCTGTGTTTGGGTCTCAAGTCTTGGATGCAATCAAAACTTGACTGGATAAGGTGCTTATCAACTTCATCTAACCTTAAGTTCATGGTATTCAGCATTCTGGTCATCTGGTCCACACCAGACACAAGAGGTTCCTTTGAAGGTCCCTTCCAATCATATTATACCATGATTCAATCACTCTGCAACTTTGGCCAATTTCAAGGCCATCCTATACATTTAGAGTCATTAAAGTATAGATCCCAGAGGCCTCCGTATATGCAAGGAGCTGAAGTCCAACACAGTCCCTGGAAAACAGCATGGCAATGCTGTGCAGCTTAATGAAGTTACAGAGCTCAAGTGCTGGAAACCTTCCCACCCTTAACTGTAATGCAGCTCTAAGGAAATAAATGGAAATCACCAAAGCCAGCATGACCATAGCTAATATAAATCAGATGTGGCTCAACATACTAGCCAAGTTAAAAAGGATTTGAGTAGGGGTGGCTAAACCCCATAGCTACTCCACAGTGGAAGCAAAAATTTGAGAGATAACATGAAGGGTTTATGCTGGAAGACATTTTTCACATTCAGAGTAAGTAATAAAGCTTCTAAACTTGGTGCATCCAGAAGGCAAACACAGGTAAATTGTCTGCATAGAAACAGCTGGCATAGGATCTTCATTATCTCCTCATAAATAAAACTCTGGTTAACATGAAAATCAAATTCATGAAAAGACACACCAGTAAATATGTTGCCAAAGGTACAAATTCAATAGCATATTGTGTTATTCAGGGTCTCATGATATAGGAATCAGCTTGTTTAGCATCTCATGACACAACAGTGTTCTCTGCAGCTTAAAGAGGACACGGCTTCTTTTTCTTGACCCCAGAAATCCTGGAAGACTTCCTTAAGGTAGTCACTATAATGCAAAAAACTGAGGAAATGAGAAACTATGGACTGCCCCAGCATAAGCAATTTCTCTCGCTCAGTGCCAAGAGGCACAGGCCCACACAGGAGGAGTCATGGAGGTCAAATGCCAAGAACATATGTGAGACAGAAGGTACTAGGAGAGACATGGCATCTGTAAGAGTCAATTGTCTATCCAGCATCCCAACTCTCTGTAGCTGTTATCAGAGAGTGCAATGGCAGCAGCTGCTAGGCTTAGGGAAGTCAGAATTTAGCAGAAGTCGTCACTGAAGACAATTGTTTATCATATCTACTTTTATCTGCATCTTTTCCTCAGACTTTTTTTGATCAGGACATCTGCATGAGATCTGCAAGTGAAATTCAGCACTACAATGCTGGAAACCTCTCTGATTTGCGGCCTCTAGGGCCATGGCAGAATTGGGGTAAGCTAGGGACAAGAGCCAAATTAACCTGGAAAACTAATGGGCCAGCGTGGTACAAGAAGCCACCCATGACCCTTACAATGGGGGTTCTGCAGATGTGGGCTTTGGTCCCTTTTTGTAAGACTTAAATTACTGACAGCTCTATGCTTAGTTACTGGATCTCACCAGGGCAGAGGAGGTACTCAGAGTGTGGATGTATGACTAGGAGTCCGCTTTAAGGAGGCTGCTCTCAGGAAACAAACTGCTGTCTGCTAATAATTTAAAGGAAAACAGAAAAAAGGCAAACTGGGATCCTTACTCACTGAGGAGCTAAAAAGGTCTGTCACTAAGGGGGGACAGGCAAAGTAATTAAAAAATTATTTTAGAGGAGAAATGCGTGTTAAAGAGTACTACAAGTAAGTAAAGAACATTCCAATGGAATGAATCATAAAGAAGTAAATTCAGAAAATAACACATTCCGTAATACACGTTTCCTGTTGTGTTGGGTGATTCAGAGGGATGCTCTTAAATAGATTTGCATATCACAAGGAGCTATGACAAAGCAGCTTGGATGAGCAGAGTGACAATCTCTGGTTGCTTGTGTGTTGGTGGTGCACAATAACTCAGGTCCTGAATGAATGTAGCAACTATCACATTCTAATCTGTGTGTCAGTGTAAATGTAATTACACATGCAGCTGCTTTCAGTGTGAGATTTTTGATCAAAACAGTACTCTGTTTTGTAGTTTCTGTAAAACTGATGTTAAAAGAGCTTTTTATTTCAAAATCTAGTAATTATCAGTTCCATTGCATCAATGCCACAGAGGCTTCAACTACCATAACACCTGAAGCAGCCAATGTTCTTTGTTCCTATAGCCATTAAACAGGGGAAAAGCACAGCAATCAACTATTCTTTATCTTCTGTTTTTCCAGGTTTTTGAAAACTTGCTTTCACAGTTACATTATAAAATCTTCAATAGGTTGAATCAAACAAAACAGTGTCACAAATTCAGTCACCTTTAGCAAGCAGTATCTTTTAGTTATATGCAACAAAAATAGAAATACAATCATCCCTTAAGCTGTAAACTATAACGTTCAAATTTCCATGCTAAGAAAGGAAACGCAACACAGTGTTAGTCTATCTGCTGCAGTGCCCATTGCCTAACTAGATATTCACACACACTGAAGAACCAAGATCTTCATACATAGACAAGTCATCTTCTTCAAAAACAAAAGGGTGAGCCACTGACAGGAAAGCGCATAGAATCTCACTAATTTGACACTCTGTGTTCCAATATGACAATTGGAAAGCTAAAAGAATACTGAAATGCTGTGTTGCCCTGCAAATCCACTGCAAGGTTCAGGCTGGTTTTAATGATTATATCTTGGTTCATGAAGTGCCTGCTGCAAAATGAAACCAGTTCTCTGAAGCAGATTTTAAGAAATGAAATTTTATTTTTAGGATCACAAGCTTGCTTGCTTCTAACAGATTTATTTTTGTTCCATAAGTACTCCGACTTACTAATTATTACTAGAATCACACTGTTAAGTCAAACATTATCTCACCCACATGTTAATGACAATATACCTCATTTGTTTCACTGCCTTTCCACATGTGGCACTGAAGAAACATTTCCTTTTCCTATGTTAGATTTTGATGCTTCCTTCCCTTATTACTAGAAGACTTTTCATTTTTTCATACCTGAGCATGACTCTTATTTCAAATCAACCCAAGTTTTCTTTTTTGTCCTACGAAACTATTCATTTCGATTTTTCCCATTCTTCATTAGTTTTGAAATGGTTTCTCTGTCTGAAATTCAGGGGTACATTTGTCTTCTGTGTAAGAACAAAGCTCAGTGTACCTACTGCCAGCAAGTGAACAACAGAAAGCCAAGTCTGGTTTTATACTAGTGTGGCAACATCTGCACGTATAACCCTGAAAGCTTACAGATTTAATAAGATAATAGATTACAACTTACATAGAATTCAAGAAATCTACAATGAAAAAAAAAGGGATAGCCTAGCCTGAAACTAAATTTCTAATACCTTGATGAAATGTCTCCCAAGAGAGCTAGTATTTTCTTGGCAGTAAAATAACAAGTTTGTTATTTCAGGTAGTATTTCAAATCTGAAGGATGATTTTCTGTTTTGTGGTTAAGGCTTAAATAATCTAGATTCTATGCTAGCTCTGCCATACAGAACAAATGCCACACTGGGCAATTTGCCAGATGTCTTCAAACCTGTTTTTTTCTTTCTCTAAAATGAGAACAGTGTTTATTTTTTTCCACCAAACATTTCTCTTGCCTACTTTAATGCTCACAATGGGGCAACTAACAGAACCTCAAGTTCATCATACACCTCATTTACTGCTGATCTGGGTGTTGATCTATAAAGAATTCTGCTACTATATTTGCATATATAACTAGCATAATAAGACACAGAAATCAAATGGAAGATCTGAGAGTTGCAAGCAGATTATACTTGAGAAATCTGGGAGGCCAAGGATTAAAACACCTTAACTTTTCAACAGAAATTTTTGTTGTATAAGCGAAGGAAGTACTTCAAACTGAAGAATCATTTTGCTATGTAATCCCTCCAAATAAGTAGCTAAACTTTCTCCATGGCCTGGTTTTCTTTATTTCTCTCATTTGATAATTCTTCCTTAAAATTTTCAGAACAACTTTTTATTTAACTTCTCGTTATGAGTCTGAAATATGAAAAACACATTGTATTCCAAGACAATTTCCACATCAGAAGGCTTTTAATGTTACAGACATAAACATACAGCTGAGTCTCTGTTAGGGTGCAGTGTTATTGTTCAAATGTCCTTTACACTATGTGATAAAGGCACCACTCTGCATAAAACCAGGGTCAGCACTAGTTCTATCTACCACATCTGAACAAAAAGCAATTAGTTGACAAACGTAAAGGCAAAAATCTTGAAGAAAAGGGTCTTACAATAAAATGTTTGTTAATTACATAAAACCACAGCAGGAGACTTCAAGTATATTAATTTCAACGATGAAAGGTAGAAGCAGAGCTGTACTGTTAAGAACACATCCTGGCCAAAGTTCATTAAGAACATTATTTCTGTGAGCATACAGATAAAAAAAAAAAAAAAAGAAAGCAAAGGAAACAGAACTATTTTTTGCATGCCTTACTAGTTAAATGTTTAAAGCAAACTCCAACAGCAAACATTATAAAGAGTTACAAATGTGAGCAGTCCTTTGGAAAATTACAAGGCAAAAAGGTGGCCAAGGCCCGGTGACCACAATTACTTCACTGTTTTCACAAAGTTTCAACTGCATTTTCTCCTACTAAATGAAACATTTGTGGAAGACCTAGGAATTGCATCGAGCTTTCACTCTGAGAATAAAAGTGAAATACTCAAATACTTAAGCACAAGCAACCAGCTTGGAAAAACAAATGTAATCTGTCATGCTTCAAAGTACATATGAAGTATTGATTTGCAATATCCAAATGGTGAAGAAGTTAGGTACTCCAGAAGGATACATGCACATTTTTCTCACTTACGTTCTCTGAAATATTGATTAAGAGCTTTGCTCTAAAGGAAACAGAATGCACAGCACATCTTCCTAGGCAAACAGACCAGATGGAGCAACTTGTTTACTCTGCAGTGAGTGGCTGCTCCAGATGTACAATTGTACAATAGAAGATAATCTGCATGTGCAGGCCAGAGGTGAAGAGAAAAGCAATGTATAGCAACCCCAAACACACAATGCAGCTGAAGAAATGTCTTTCTAAAAACTTTGAAGAAATATTTCGCAGCACTGCCAAGAAAGGAGTAGATGGCAGCCAGTTTGCACTAGACAAGACAACCCAACAAAACAGCACAAAGCCTGAATAATCATCTTGGCAACAGAGAAGAGAGGGGTGCTTTTAGCAGACGGCAATTAAGAATTTGGCAAGCATCTGAAGGAAAGGAAAGAGTGCAAGTCAAAGATAACGCTAATATCAGAAGCATAGATAAAAGAGAAAGATAAAGACACAATGAGAAATAAATAGCAGAAAATAATGAATTTGAGTAGCAGCAATACATGCACTAGGACAAACAGAAGAAACAAGCAGATGTGCTGGGAGATGCAAAAGAACACAAACAGAGCAGAGTCATCTCTGCAATGCTGAGAGTCATCAAATATTGGGCAGAGGCAGTAATACACACCCACAAAAGCAGATGATTAACTTTTTGCTTAGGGAGAAAAAGAAATAAAGGAAGTTAATTCATTAACTATGAAAGGGTTTGGAGGAAACCGAGAAGGAGGCTTGGAAGTAAAGGTGTTCAATACACAGGAGAAAGAATGATGGGAGACTTGGACAAGATTGTTTCAGGCTTAGGGATAGATACATGGAAGTAAAAACCTGTCAGTTTAACAGAATACTCCTACCTCCTTAAATGAAGCTGGAGTTAATCTACTAAGCATGAACAGCTTGCCTTGTCCTAGTTAATTATTTAACCTTCACTTCTTGCTGAGGGTGAAGTACTAAAAGCACTACAGGTGCTTCATAATTACTACTGGTTAACAGAAGAAAGACATGTGATGAAATACACATTCAGAATTCAGCCACCCCTTTATTTTATCTCCATGTTTAATTTACTGTCTGTATTTCCTTTTGGCTAGTATAAGTATTTTATTGCATGGGCTACAGCATATAGCAACACTAAATGAGAATCATAGAGTTCAGCTCTGAGCATCTTTTAGAGTCTTTCCTTCACACCATTAAGGAGAGATCCTGAAGCTGCTTTCTTTTCCCATGATTGACATTACAACGTGTAAGTGGCAGACAAAATTAAACAGTTTAAGATGAAAATGTTCACCCTGCTAGGTCATGGGGAGCACGGAAACTTAGGAGTTGCTAAAAACTTTTCTTTGGAACAAAAGCTTGAATGGGTTGCGCTGTGTCAAGCCAAACAAAAGAAAGTACAAAACTAACAAAAACTCTTTTTTGCCTCAGTGAACCCCAAGACCAACTCAGTGTCTGCTCTGCCAAAGGAAGCCGGCAGGGCTGCACACTCTCACGACTTCACTGCAAATCTAGCTTTGTTTCACGCCTCAACTTCTCAGGTCAAGTGATTTAGATAAAAAGCTACATGTTGGCTTTCATGTGAAGAAAAACATTTAGTCATAGAACTCTAAAGAAAAGTATTTGAGTAGGTATTAAGACCTAGAAGATAATGTAAAAACCTTTAGTCTTTTCAACAGTTTATTTTCTACTAATCTTACTGTATGCTAGAATAAGTTATGTGATCTTTGAACGCTCAAAGACTGTATTACTGGGAATTTCTGAACTGGTCACTGTGACTTGCCCTGGTATTAATCTTCTGAAAATGCATATCTGACTAAAATTCCAATTAAATTTTACTCTTAGTATTTTTCCGGTGTAACCTTCAGAAATTCTGAGATGGCACCACATTTCTCCACTTCCCTTGCAGTAGCTGAAGCATTTGCGTGTTCACAACCAGAGCATTGCATGCTTTTAAACATTGTGGTTGTTGGACTTTTAAATTAGTAGAGAGATTCAAGAAAGGAAGGCTGGGATTTGAGGTTATCACCCAAAGATAAAGAAGCCAAGAATATCAGGTCAAACTTACTGCTAAAATTGAAGTTACTGAACTTTTGAGATGCATTTTACACCATTTCAGAAATGCCCTGGGCAAAATCCACCAGGAAATCACAAAGAAATCCCTCCATGTAAGGGCTCTAAGAACTATAAGGTTTCTATTCAATCCCAGAAACTTCACCCTTGTTTAGATTATTTTTACTATTTTTACTATTTGTACTTAACAAAAAGGCATCAGTAACAGAAAACTCTTAACTAGCAGACTTCACAGAAAAAATATTATCTTGTGGTCTCACAAGCCTTTGAAGGATTTCTCAGACCAGAAATGTAGTTACAATTTTTGTGCAGAATTTCATTCTGATACCATGCAAAGGAAAAACAAAGTATGAAACATTGCTTTCTCATTTCATACCAACACTCCAAACTTGTCTTTCATTATAGACAACAAAGAAGGACAGTATAAGAAAACTATTAAATTGTAGGTGTGCAAACAACATCCAAATCTTAACTTTTCCCTGTAATCTCAATGACTAATCAGATTACTCTTGGTCTGAATAGACAAATATGTCAACTGACACTAGTCAACTGAAAAAATAGCACCTTAAAGCTAATTAATACAATAACTACCATATCAATCAGTATATACAATAGCTACCATAGATATGACAGCATGTAATTGATATGACAATTACCTTATCAAGCACAATACAGTAGAATTTGTATAGGAAAGTTTCTACAAAAACTAAGAACCTGTACAAACTACCTAATTCTCCCTCTGCATTCTGAGATACCTTTCAGAGTCATATAATCTGTGTTTCCAAATGTTCACATTTGATTTTATGAAAAAGCTGTGTAATTCTGTAGCTACCACAAGGTAACTACAGGGGAAACACCCTGTGCTTTGAGATTTACAACAGAACAAATGCCAAACAAAACAACATCAAAAAACACCAACACCACATAATGTAATGGTCCACACTCTGTGTTTGGTCTTTTCACAGGCAAAACATTCCCTGGAGGGATCAAAGTTACTGCAAGACCTATTTTTTCACCAGACATTATCTGAAACTGTCAGAAGTCCAAGGCTGACGTCTGCCCTGGACTCTTCCCCAGCTGATGGAAAAGTTATCAGTGGCATCACTGGAATGAAGATTTCATCATAAATCTTGTGACTTTTGGCCATGCAGATTATTAAAGGCACATCATACCACACTGCGAAATTACAAAGGCTTTACAAGGAACAGTTGATTTCTCTGAGAGACTCTGAACAGATGGCAGGATTTCACTATCACTAAATCAGCTTAGTCAAATACATTATTAGTTCTCCAGCTAAATATTCACAGTGTATTCCTAATGAAATCGCTGAATGAAAAGGGCGCTGTGCCAAGCTTATAGCAAATAAACAGGAGAAATCCATTTTACTCCAAAATCAACCTCCTGCTGTAAAAGCTTATACAAATTACAAAAAACAAAGCTTCTCTTCAAAAAGCAGCTCATTAGAAAAAACAAAAGATCAAAACCTATATTCTACTTTTTGTGTGTGCCTACTACTTAATCAAGCATCTATTTAAGCTGTTTCTTTGTGTCTATGAAGTAATTTAGGAAAATCAGGAGATCAGACTTACTGCCACAGAAACAGCACATCAATGATATATCTAAAATAGCAGGTGCCTCAAAGGCTGGACGTGCAGCTTCTCTGTGAGATAAAGGATGAGTGCTTCACCTATCACAAATGGCACATAATGCTCAAGCACAACTCGATGTTTGCAAGAAAAGATGCATGATTCTATTTCGGCTTCTAAAAGGCAATTCTGAGTCCCTGCTAGTTCTCCACTTAGCACCAGAAGGAACCATAAATCTTCATGGAATTACCCAGATTTGCAACCAAGCAGTCACACAGAATTTGATTTTTTCAGTACATAGTCAAAACTTGTTTAGATGGAAGACAAACTCAACCAAATTTTGCTAGGAGAAATTATTCACAAAACCCTTTCTGCTTATTCTCCTTGAGGGGGTATCTTTTCTCCTCTGTCACTGTAAAGTAACATTCAAGGGGTGGAACTGTGTGATTATCACTGTGCACAACAAGGGTAGTTCACTGCAGCGATTACCCCTTAATCAGAATCTTACTTCCATTTACACTCAATGGGGATTAAAAAATACTCCTATACATTAGTATGCGCTAATTACACTCATTTTACATTGCTTGAATTTAGAATAAGTAACACCTTAATGTAGGCATGGCAATATTTTTCATGCAAAAATTATGCCACCTCTTTTGAAATTCTAACATTCTGCACTATTAAATATATGCTCTATCTTTATCAGCATGAGATGGGTCAGTAATTTGCTTTGCATCAATACAATCAACTAACGAGTATATTCTTATTCATACCAAAGCAAAGCAAACACAGTAACCTTATAAACTAAACTCTTCTTTGAAAAACAGTCAGTATTCCAAATTCCCAACACTAAGGTTAAAAATAATCTATTTGACCTCCATCAACAAGTACTCCAAGTACTGTAATTTTCACTCTATGCAAATATTTTCAGCTATTAGAGATACCTATAACTGAGAGCTCATCAATAGAATTTGCATACAGGGCACCCAGCCTCCTTAAAATATTTCTAAAATTGATTTCTTCCGTGATTTCACATGAGCTGAATGGTGTTGAACAGCTTATTCATCATTGTTTGGGACATGCTCTTCAATTAATTTCTGACTTAAACATTATGTGAGAGGTCACCTGTATCTTTATATTAGCATCAAGTACTGATTAACTGCCTTAATCACACACAACAGGCCTGTGCTCACTTAGGAGAGTCTTTTCAAACATGCAACAATTAAACTCTCCTCCATATGAATCACTGAGTATTCACAGAATGCTTCCTGTAAGAGTACTAAATGTTTACAAATGAGGCTGGCATATTTTATATCATCTCCACCCCCTTTGTTGAGTCTACTAAGGAGCACCCTCATTATGTATATGACAGAGTCAGAGGCAAATTAACTAAGATCCCCTTGCTCCTTACTCCCATCTTCCCATAGCAGGTATGACATGTGAACTCAAAACTATATTCCAGTACATTCAATCAGGTCACACTCTCCCACAATAATCAAAAAAGTGAGATGCACTGGCTCTGCACTATCAACTCCAAGTCTAAAGCTGCTGTCCCAAAGGAATTCTGGAAGATGAAAAAGCCACTGACTCCTTCACGGTCTCCTTCAATATGAAAAAGATAAACAGAACAGTCAATATGCTGATGGTCACAGTGCTGCTTATCAGAGACAATTTAAAATGAAGCCTCTGCCTCATAGGAAATTTCAATAAGCTTTCCTTAAAAAAATTTTTTGTTGATAGTTGGGAAAAGATCAAAATCGAAAAATTCTTTTCCCATGGGAGGTGAAGTATAATATACCCAACTGACTCTCATAAGACTTCTCATTTGAAACAAAAGCAAGTTTTTACTTTTCCAAAATGAAGTATTTCGCAAAAAAGTTTTAATAGGGATTCATTAGCACCTGTATTTTCAGCGTTAAAGCCTTTCATTACCTTCTGTTAAAAAATGCAAAGCAAAATTGTAAACAATATTTAATATGCAAAGCAAATGACATGCTATAAGGTACCAGATTTGCCAACTGAGATTTTATAAAAGCTGAAACAAAACCAGGATGCATTTGCTGAAAACATAAAGAAACAAGAAGTGCCTACTTCCTATTTCTGTGCTTAAGATGTGTCCTTTAAGATGTATCCTTCAAAAAGAACCTTTCCTTTTGCTTTATTATTAATCTTGCTAAGAATCTAGATAGCCTTAGCATTCTGCCATTTGTAGTTGGATTAGTTGGCCTTTCATTTTGTCTTTAAACCAGCCATTCCCATGAACAGTTTTTAAGTATAAGCCATTCAGTAACAGCAGTTTGTCACCTTCATATGTATTATTGATAAGAAAACAGTCAGCTTGTCAATTAAGATGCATGCACTTGCCCCATCTCCAGGCTCAGCCTGAGGTACTGATGGAACAGATGAAGTAAAAACTCAGTTTTACATTTCAAAGACAGTTCAAAAGCAGTGTGAAGAGACTGCCCAACAAAGGACATACAAATGACATTTATTGCTGGAAAAAGTTTATTTGAGGAGTAGACAGTATTATTTACTCTGTATAATAATAAAAATTAAAGTATCAGTCCACACCTTGTCCAACAAGACAGTCAACTTCATATTCCTTTCAGTCTCGGATTAAATCTACGAATCTGGCAAAATGATAATTTGAACACATTCTTACAATGCCAGTTACAGCTTAATAACACTGATTTAACTGGATTTGTGTTTTTGTTGCTAGGCCAGCAAGACATACAACAGTATTTCTTCATCCTCAATATACAGCCAAACTCATACATTAAAGGAAATATCAAAGTTATCTGACATCAGAATGTCTTTTGATGGACAAGCAGCCCTGAGATCCCTTGTCTTTTCTGCTTCCGTATAAATTCCTGGATTGTCAAAAATCACAAAGCAACTCTATAAACACAAAGAATCTATTGTCTCTTCTAAAGAACTTAATTAAAATACAATATTCTATTTAAAAAATAATACTGAAATTAATAACCAGCAAGATTACATTAGCTGCCTAACATATCTCTAAACTTTGTGAATCTGAGACTAAGCTTCCCACACCAGGACACATTTATACAGCTGTTAATGAAACTCCTAAATGCAACACACATCATGGCAAATAGTGTGATGACAACTCCATCCTGCAAAGGTACCCCATTTACATCACAAGTTAATAAAAAAGATCTGAGCTCAATCAGTGATAGCAGAGAACACAAAATACTTCTCTTACCTCCATTTCTGTGCAGTGTAAACGGCTTGACTTATCTGTAATTGAAAAAAAAAAGTTTTCAGATTAAGTAAAAGATGGACAAAGAAAAACCTAAAAACTTGAGTAGCTTTTCAAATAATTGCCAAATATACTCTGTCTTACTTTAATCATACATTTCAATAATATTTCTCTTATACATGCATCACAGAATTAACAAGAAGGCGTCAACCCTGCTTTCTTCATTTGGATCCTTCACAATCCTTTTAAAAAATGATGTGTCTTTAATGCCTGGTTTCATTATTTAAATTGTATGACTGATGCTTGGCCATGAAGGGAACATGAAAACATGCTGGCTTAAATTAAACAGCAGCAAATAATTATTTTGAGAGAAAAAAACAACATTAATTCATACGCTAGGGAAAAGCCACTGTTTCATTTGATACTTCTGGGATATCAGAGTTTAACACAAGAAGTTCAAGCACACTGAAGTTGAAACTGTAATGTTTTTGTAGGTCCCTCTTGTCAATATTTGCATTTCCTCTGAGTTTAGAAACATTGCCTTGGAATCTGTATAATACAGAAAAATTAGGTTTCTGAATTGTTTCATAAAATGGAAATATAATTTTTTTTAAGACAAAACACTTTGGTATAAAAGCATAAGTGGCTTGACAGCTTACAAAAAAAATAAGACTGACATTTCACAGGATGTTGAGAATGAATCCTTTCACTAAAAGCAGCAGGTTTATAATTTTGTATTAGTGATTCATATCAACATAGAGCGAAGAGATTCTGACAAGATGATTTTCTGTTGGGAAAACGATATTCAAGGTAGTGAAGTGTTCCACAGAAATAAATCCTTCTCAAAGGGAAGCTACCCAAAACTTCAATTTCAAAATAGATCAATATTGAGCTTTCCTCTTTTTCACTTTATTTTTTGTCTGTATTGAAGTTACACTGCTAGCTCAAAATTTGCAACTTTGGGCCTGGTGGCACCCACCCTTGAAAACACATGACATGATTCTGAGTCCTAAAAACTGGAAGGGCATCTGTTTGCTCGACTGTGCCTACACTGAGAGTACACATTACAGCTGGTGGTTTGCTGAACACCACCCTGTCTGGCCGACAGATTTA
This sequence comes from Turnix velox, assembly GCA_013400935.1. Taxonomy (NCBI): domain Eukaryota; kingdom Metazoa; phylum Chordata; class Aves; order Charadriiformes; family Turnicidae; genus Turnix; species Turnix velox. Next base: position 452,711 of record VZTY01006115.1, read on the forward strand.
CTGCAGTGGTTAGGATGAGCTTGCAATTTGTAGCCATAACTGGAAGGACTTTTTTATCAGATCGCTCGGCAAGCCTGAGGAAACTCAACCAACTGGTTAGCATAATGCTTGCACTGTGGAGTGATCATGCTGACTTCATACATGAAATTTGAATGGCATGCAAAACTGTCAAGGCTAGGGAAGAGTCACTTGCACAGAAGAAGACTAATTTTTCCACATCAAACTGGTCACCTTCCCTTTGAAAATGAAGGTTTTTAACACACCCTGAATGAATACCAAACATCCACCTAACAGTGAAAGTCCTTTACCTTCACTGTGAACTGTTGCCCATGCACTGCTGCCTGACTTCAAAATGAAGAACAGAAGAGGGACTTCAAGAGGCAGCTTTTCATGTACCCTAATCTTGATGATTCTGATTGACTTGCTTGAAGATCCATGTAAGAGACATACTTTGTACTTTCAGGGGTAACACTAAAATGACTGTTATGAATTATAAATGGCATAAATGATCTGAAAATGTTTTCTGAAATAATCCTACTATTATTAGATTTATGAATATCAGGGGCTCAGGTGGAACTCAGGTGACACATGGTCAAAATCACATACCTCCATGATAAAAGATAGTACAAGATAAGTTCATAGAAAGGTAGTAAAGGTGAGTAAAAAATCTGCACTGCCTTTTTCAAGGAAAGAAGTGCCTATTTTTTTTTTAATTGCTACTTAAAAAATCAAAGGTAGTAATTTTAACCCTATAATAATGCAAAGGTATATACAAAGCCACCAATGTTTTCAGTCCCTGATAATTTAAAATATCTTTATATGCATCTTCTGTGGTCTAATGGAACAGGATTCAAATCACCTACCAGAACCTCTCAGTTGCAGAGACACAAAGTAATCATTACTACAACAAACCACAATATTGAGATTCTATGCTCTTAACAGAAGTCCTGAGTCCTGAAACAAAAAACAAATCAGCCCAAACCAAAACAAGTAAGGTAAAAATTGAATTTCTGAAAGAAATAACATGAACTTTATACCACAGTCCCTTTGAAAGATCTTCTGTGATAAACTTCCATGAAAGCTGTTCTTCAAAGAAAAGGACTCAAACTTTGGAAACCATTTTTGCTTCATTATGATTTTCACAGTAAATCATAATTCATTTTTGGGTTTATTATTAAAAATGGCGAGGGAATATCTTAAACTATATTCTTTTTTCACATTCTTTGTGAAGTGGGCAATAACACAAAAGAGGGGCAACCTTTACATTAACTCTTCAAAAAACAATAGTATTGTCATGATTCCATGTGCTGGAGGGGAAATGGGGAAATAACACTCCAGTGTCTACTCTGAGATTGGTGAGACACTGGAACAGGTTGCCCAGAAAAGTCAAGGCCAGGCTGGATGGACCTTTGAGGAACCTAGTCTAGTGTGAAGTGTTCCTGTGAGTGGCGGAGGGTTTGGAAATGGATGATCTTTGAGGTTACTTCCAACCCAACCCATTCCAACGATTAGTAGCTTTAGGTTCACATCACCTCAAATGCATTCCAGGCAGCAGTGCAAACTACCAACTGACTTACAATATTTAATATGATATTCCACATTATGCTAATTATTGACCATAGTATTCCATATACCTCTGCATCTTGAGTCCAGTTATACACTTAACCAATTTTCCTGAGCTGTCTGCAGTGATTTACAGGCCCACTCCTTCTGCATTTTCTCACATTTCTGATGAGACCAGTACCAGCAGTACTGACTCAAGAAACACACACTTTCTTTTATCTACCAAGACTGAAATGAATTTCCTTTAGTAGGGCAAACAACAGCAAATTTATTTATATTGGCTTTACTTATACTGGCTGGGAGTAGAAATCTCTTCTCTCTTCAGCTGATATCACTGAAAAAAGCAGAAACTCTTAATTGCAACCTAAAGGTAAGTCTTAGGCTATATTTCCAGGAAGAGGTCACTGAATACCCTCTGAAAGAAGTATTAGGTGCTTATCGGGTAAATAGATGAAGACTTACAAAATCATTTAAGCTGCTACTTCTTAACATAGAGGTCAACTTCAAAATCATTCAACCAGACTAATAGCTGAAAATGTTGCTTTTACTGCCAAAAAAAAATTCAACAGTATTTTTCCATGACAGCTTTCAAATTGTGACTAAGACATTCACTACTAGTAAACAGCATAACTTTAACTGTCAAGTTAACTTCAATTTATAAACAAGCTACAGTTTGGAAGATTATACGATTTTTCATTCAAACTGTTGAAATGCAAAAAATTAGTAAGAAGGAAAGTGACTGAAATTAAAGGTTTCTTATACATCTGGAAAGAGCCTTCAAACACACAGTTTTACAGGCAAAAATGAAAGAAAAAACCCCAAATTCATATTTCATTCCTCAAAATTCCTACTTGAAAATTATTCTTTTTCAGACTCTCCAAAACAGGACACATGCCAATCTTTCATCAAGCACCAGAGCATACTGACTCATCCCTCAAGGCAGAAACTTCAGGCTCCTACTTAAATGAGGGAAAATAATTATTTCCACATCTCTCAGAAAGCTGCTAAAAACAGATTATGCTAAGTTTTACCTATAGCCTGTGCTTTATTGAAGCACAATTTCCCTGCCTTCCAAAGATTACCAAGTCATGGTCAGAATGGATCCTCACAGACTTAAAAACAAATGGCAAGCACATCATATACAACTGTCAACAGTAAGCAGCACACATTTAAGACTGAATTTTAAAAGTAAAACAGATAATTCATTACATTAAAGTAGACTGACACAGGATATTTTTCAGAAAGCACACAACATGTGCAGAAACATTTGCCCTTCACTATCTGAAGAAATATTAAACTACAGAGTTGCTGCTAGTGATGAGACTCTACAATCACACAGTTGCTGCCTCAGCTATAACCAGCTGCTTCAAGAGCCCTGCAGCCCAGACAATCTTCCTGGACTTCCTCTGATGTCTCAGACTTCTCTATGTAGATCCAAAAGCATTCACTTCAAGGCGGTTTCTTTCAGAATTGAAATTATTAGCACTGGATTTCAGGCAACAGTGTAGCTGATGTACATATTGGCAATAAACCTGATACTCATTTTGTGTTTAAGATTAATATTCTACTTAAATCCCACAGCCCACTTGTGCTGGTTTTGGGTGAAATCAATCTGCTATTTCCACAACAGCAGAGATTCAGTTGCTACTGGAGGACAGTGGAAGAGTTGTCAGAAGAAGAAACAAGGGGGCTACTCAAAGGATAGGTAGCAAGGGAGAACACAGTGGTCACAAACTCAAGATACATAAGTCAAGACTTTAGTTAGACCTCCAAATCAACAATAAATTGAATATGACAAGATTATCAATACAAGAGTCAAGATTAATACCAATGAAAGGAAAGGGAAAGAATGAAGAAAGCAAAAGCAAAAACGCGATATAAGGAAAAGAGATGAATACACACAAGAACTGCATTCATAGTTGAATGGAGGGGGAAATACTGCTGTAGCAGGAGTGAGCCAGACCTCTGTCATACGACAGATATCACAAGATAAACAGAAGAGGACAGAGAAATCTTGCATGATAAAAAGAAGGAAAAACAAAAAGGCAAAACCAACAAAAATAAATATAGGAAAATAGTAGCTTAGTAGTAAACAAAATCAGACCGCTGGGAAAGAAAATCAAGAAGAGTGAAAACACAAGAAAGTGGAAGGAAGCAGACTGGATTAGGAGAGGTAACTGGAGACCTCTCAGAGCAGAGAGCAAAGATCAGAGATTCATATTTTAAGTAAACCACTTAGGCTTTGAAGATCCTTTGAAGAAGGGAGGAGTACATTTGTAAGAAAATACAAGGAAAAGTATTAGAGAAGACACTAGACCAATGGCAGTGAGGACTTTCCTTCCTCATTTCCAACTTTTTTCATGTCTTTACCTTTTCCATTTAACACTTCAGTGAAGTTACTACTTTTTCACAGTCATAAGCAGTATGACTTGTAGATTGCACAAATCAAACGTACATTACAAAAGGTACTGACTATAGGGTCTTCAGTGTCAACATTTAGCTAAATTTTTAAACAATTATTATTTAAAAAAAAATATTCTTTAATTCCAAGTTAACAAATCCATACTACCTTAGTGGTACCTTCTCAGACTTAATTAAGTGGTCACTCAATGACTTGTCCCATTAGTACTCTACACAAGGAAATAGGTTGTGTAACTCTTTCCATGTAACTTTCCATGTTATACTGTTTGACTTCTAAAGCAAACATATGAGTTTACCTAGGGTTTACATCAATTTTTCTTATTCAAAGATAAATACTATGGTAGATAATGATTTCTAAGTGAGGTCTATTTGTCAGTCTCTCCTGCAGATACTATGCTAAAGTGAAAACTCACCGTCCAGATATCAGCCTTTCCAGAAGTATGAATACAAACTCAAAGGTTCACATATCCCAATTTTATTTTTAATTTCTGCTACTCTAATCACATTCTGATTTTTCCTGAAGCTACCCACATCCTTGCTCATTCAACAAGTATGTGTGCTTGTGGCAAATTCTGACTCTGCTGAAGTCACCGGTTTCTGCCTTCATATTTCATGGATCCAGTTTCAAGCAGGTTCCAGCTTTTCTAAACAGGTAATGTGGCACTATTGCATCTGTTCAGAACTTTTGCCATCCAAGCAGAAGAAAAAGCAGTTCTCTTAATTCTTCTCTCCTTCAGCTATGTCCTATTTACACTGTACAAACTGACTCATCATTTATTCCTATTAAAGTGCACGATAATAAAATGCAATAACACACTCAGAGTTGCATGTCTCATACAAGCTATCTTCAGGTTTTATCAGGAAAGGAACAGTATTTGTTTTGTCTCTGTGCTGGATCCAGGGCTGTTATGCCATAAGTTAATTAAAAAAAAAAAAAAAAGTGAAAACTCACCAGTTTTCCTCTAGAAGATATTACAAAGAAGTTTAGAAGCTTCCCCACTTCTACAAAAATACATTCATTGCCAGCATGGATTCAGGATGTACCTTTAACCCTCATGTCACCGGCAACACACCTACTCCACACTTGGCAAACACCATCACGGTTGGGTCAGACTCACTCACAATGCTGCTGTCATGAGGGTCACTTTCACTACTTGTTGCTCCAATCACATTTGTCCCTACATCCCCATTTTTAAAGGCACATTCTTGCTCTCTGTAACATCATACACAGCCACTGGCTTCACTTTCAAAGCTGTACTTGTGCTATCCCAGACCTGCTCATCACCTCTCACTGGGTACCATGGGGCAAACTATCACCTCCAGCCAGCCCCTGAAATTGGACCCATTACTTTTTTCTTGGTTCTGTATTTTTTTTTAAGTATCTTTGCTATTTCTCTCATGTGACCCCCTAAAGATGGCATATTCATTTCCTGGAACACCATAGAAGATGTCTCATTTGTGACTCTACCCTTCAATCATTGTTAACAATGTAAACTATAATTCCAGTTTCCTTTCTACAGCAACAATTTACTGCACTATTCCAGAAAGTTCCATTAAATTCCAAATTTGTTTTTTTTAAGGCGTTACGAACAGCAGGGGCCCACAATTCCTCAGAGACTTTTGCACCTAAGTTTTCCCTAGGAACCAATACAGGTTTCAGACAACATCAAATAGTCCTTAGACCTTCCCAGCCTGCCTATCATTTTTAAGATTTCTGCACACAGATGTAAGTAACCAAGGTCACCTGCCACTGATGGCAGCTTTCTTCCACTTCTTCTGTGTGCACATAAGGAATATATTATTTTTTTAAGCCAAAAATCTTATTTTCTTATGTTGGGATTTTTTTTCTTTGCTTATCTCCTCCTCCTCACCTGAGCAGTTTACAACAGGGTCTATATTCAGACACTCCTCATAACCTCCAGTGCACAGGATGTATCAGCAGAAGCCATGACTGGAAGCTTTCCAGTTCACCCTTACGTTCTGGGAATCCCACTAATGGCAGAAAGCCCAGCATGAATAAGGACTAAGCTTCCTCTTCTCCATTGATCAGTGTAGCAAGCATGCAGAGGTAAAGTGTTAACTCACAGACACTCCTCTCTGTCATCTAATACCATTTTCTTCCTACCTTTACTTTCAACATTAATATATCAGTATAGATACATAGAGACACCTATCTATCTACCTTAAAACTCTTGAAGGAAAAGGAGGCTTCATCAAACCTTACTATTTTTAAATACAGATGCTTCTGGATACCCTTCAAAATAATCTGAATTGAGACCATAATTAAGTCTTAATTCTAGAGGTACTATTTATTTTAGCATGATTCACAGTGACATCTGTTTTGAAATTTAAACAGCTAGCAAGGCTAGTCTCATCCTCTAACACTATAAAAGGGTCAACAAAATTAGAAGTAAAATGTTGGTACATTAATTTTCCCCTAGAAATCCTGATTATTTTTCTTCAGTCTTTTACAAGAGACTGACAGAATAGAATGTTTTGATACACACAATAAATATGCATTTATTCACTCTACATTCCTCCATTATCTGGGCACACAAGGCTGTAAGAAAGGCACAAAGTCACTAAAACTATGAAGACCACATAAGCTATTCCTCTCCACGTGAGCTATTCCTCACCCTGAACCCTTCAAGTCCTGTGAAAGCCACCATGCAGTCAATTTTTCTGTGATCTTTTTGACTCAAGGCCAGAATCCTCCATGCATTATACCTCCCCTGCTGAATGCCTGGCAGATTTCCAGGAGAAAAATCTGCATAGTACTTGCTTCTGACAAAACCAGCAGGAATTTCCCTCAGTGCTTTCTCCTCTAGGGGTGGAGGACAAGGCAAAAGAAGGACCACTGACACTATGCACAGAGGAAAACGGAAGGCCAAGGAGCATGCCAGTTGATGGCTGGAAATCAGGACAGGTTTTTTTTTAACTACCTGCACTTACTCTCTTTCAAGATCCTCACAGCTGTTTCTCAACAGGAGCTCAGGGGCTATGCCCAAAATCAGCAGCTGCCTTTGCCAAGTCAGGGATCTGACACCAAGATACGTGAAAAAAGCCTCAATTTTTCCAAGGCAGATCATTCCCAAAACTGTCTCACTGGAAGGAGGTGGCACAGCCAGAGCAAAAAGAATCATCGAATCAGTGAGAGACCCTTATCTAGCTCACAGCAGCAGTGCGACCTTGGTGAAACAGCCTCCTATGCTCTACCTATGGCCTTCTGCTGCCATTAAACACTGGACATAAGGTTGATTGCCAGCTCTTGAGTGAGTTTTCTACTCCTGTATTTATTACTTCATTATATTTTCAAGTTAGTAAAACTCTTGCAAGTGACGTTCTGCAAGAAAAGAGCCAGGGGGGCACAAACCACATACTTATATTTTGGTATATACTTTATAGCACATTCAGAAGTTAGTTTTTATTGCATCTGGCACTTTACTAGATGCCACCATTGTCTCATTTCATATAAACTGCAAGTTATAAAGAGATGGCTAAAACACTCATTAGGAAAAATGCATCTCCAATTTCATCGTGGGTATTTCCAAGCAACTCCTATTTTTAGGTGTTTAGATGACGAACAGTTACAATGATTCATACTAAGATGTCCACAGTGAGGTCTTCATTTTTTGCACGTTCATGTTTATTTCTTACTCATTTCTTGTTCTGGCAAATCGATAAATTTTGCAACACACAGTGAAAACATCCCTCCACGGGAATCTCCAAAGCAAACTCAGTGACTCCAGCTGTGGCTGCTCCTGACTTAGCCGAAGCTCCACTGATAGGCGTGACTGATCACATCGTCCTTCACCACCCTGAACAAAGCCTGAATGTTTGCTACCCAAAGACACCATTCTTCGGGGAATCCTTTATCTGCCCACACAGGATTCTGTTGTTCACAGAAATAGAAACCAGCAACCAATTTTTCTGCCTGTGAATTATTCAAATCTACATACCAAACCTACAGCTATACATTTTGGATACATTACTGTAACAAAATAGCTTCACAGCTCAAAGTATTAACCCACTGAACCCCTATTGCTCTGACAAACCTCCTGACACAGACATTTGAATCCAAGCTGTCCAAAATACAAAGTCATGAAAAAAAATTGCAGGAACCTTTCCTGATCCTCCTCTTTTCAGGGATTCAGGTAATATCAGTGCTTATGTGAAACTGAACTAACTTTTCCAGTCTTTCTACTGAAAGTTCATTGAGGTGTTTTTTTTAATAAGATAACCAAAGATTAATAGAACATGTAGATAAAACTCTACCAATTAAGGAATCTGCTTTTGGTTTTGGTTGAGGATTCAAGTTCAAGGTTGCTTTTCCACCCTGGTATCAGCAAACCTCATCTTTGCTTCCTATCTCAAGAACATTTTACTCAACTTCTAAGTATCTGTACTTGGAATTTTGACTGTTGCACATTAACGGGAAAACCACTTCATAAGAAATAGCTCTGGGAAAGTGCCATCACCTTCTACATAATCAGTACTCCTTTTCAAGAAAACTTTCATTTGTATCTCAAGAGTAAAATTAAGGTGGCCAGACAGCTTCAGGGCCTGTGGGAGGATGTCCTGCTCCCCAAGTCATCATGCCAGGGCAATAGTTCTCCTTAAGCTCTCATTGCTACTAAGCAGAATACATGAGCCTAAGAATAAATACTTGTTCAAGAGCCTCAGGCTGAAACCAGCTCAGAAAGCTCATTAATCACCACCTAAGGACACCGCTGTGAACAATGAGGAAAAGAAGTGGGGCAGTTCAAAAGACACTGAAGAGAAGCAAGCCTGCTGTCAACTCTTCGGTATTCAGCACAGTGCATTACCAGCACTCAAATACTGCACATATGCCAATTTGCAGAGAAAACATGGTGGGGGTTCCACAAACCAAAGAAGACTAAAACACAACTGAACTAGGAGCACCTTTGCTTTGTGTTGTTGATACCCACTCCTAGGAACACCCAGAATCCTCCGTAAAAGCCTGAATGCCAAGCAAATGCCTATATTACAGAAATCTACTCAAAGGTATAGAAATGAGGAAGACTGGGGGCAAGGAGAGGATCCCAAGAGGAATACCACCTCATTTCAAATCCAGGTGCCAACCAGCCTGTGGCTGATACAAAAGTGGGATCACAGAGTATGGACATCTGGCAGAAGCCCCTTCTCCTCCCCTTTTCTATTGTGTGAACTCTCCCTGGATTATCTCCTCCTCCTGCTCTCCTGTAAAGTCTTAGCAGATAAGTTATCTTTGTTTATATACACATACAGACACATAAACACCCCAAGATTTTCATGAAATAAGCACAAATTTGTAGTGTTAATTGATATACAGCATAAGGTTAGAAAAAGAGATAACAAAAAATTAGTCAAGGCTGGAAGATTAAAAAAATGGTCTTGTATACCCAAAGTTTTAAATGTGTTATCAATATACACAGGTTACAAAAGAGTTAACAGAAGTCAGGATTGGAAGAAAAGAAAAAAAGAGGTCTCCTCTATCCAAAGATTTAAATGCGGTATCAACATATGCAGGTTAGTACAGGTTAACAAAAACATTTTAAAGAGATTAATTCAGATGTGGCTCCAGCATAAACTAAATATGCTGGATGCCATGAAAGGTCTAACCTTTATAACCAGATATATCCAACACCTTCCTGCAGGCCATTAAAGATGTAACTTAAGATGAAATTGAACAAGCCCCAAAATGGAATGGAAAAGGCAAAAAAGAAAGAAATACATATTCACTCAATTTATTTCTGTAGAAGAGAAAGGAAGAAGGCTGATATCATCTCAAAACACTGTAAGTAAAAGCAGCACATATTATGTAACACAGAACCCTTCAATGATTTTGTGACATACAGATGCTTTGGTCAGGAAATTATTTTCCTGGAACTTACGGGTGTTGCTCTGGCATTTTATTAACATTGTAATAACCTATATTTTTAATTATTTAAAAAGCACACCAAATCACATTTAAATGGAAGTCATTATTACACTCATTTTAATTGTGGAGCAAAATTATGTCCCTTCTTTTACAGAGTCTATTTTGACATTTGCATGTACCACCAGGTCCAGACTGGATTATTGCAAACCTCTGCCAAAAGACTTTTCAGACAGCCACTGTATTAAAAGACTTCATTAAACGGCAACACCAGACATAATATCCCTGTTCTAAATGCTGAGGGCACCATTAATCCTCTTTTTCGAGCTTACTGTTGCTTTCTACTCCACCTAACTTTAAAATCCCAAACCTTATCTTCTCAGAAGATTCACTGATGTGGAACGTGGGCTGATAGTGGGGAATACCTGCGCGATAAATTATTGCATCCATTCCTCTGGCTTTACTTTCTTTACAGAAACCAGGCTTCACTTATGAAAAACAAATATTTCTTCCTGAGCTGGTAACCAGCTGTGAGATGCCGAGAGAGAGACATGCGTCTTTCTTTTCCTTTGCAACGCAAAATACGTTTTCCTGGGCATCTCAAAGAAACAGATGGCAGGCGCTAAGCCCCCCGGTTGGTGCGCAGGGCTTTATTATTTACCGAATGCCAGCATACCTCTGAAACTGAACTACTCCTGAGAGGTGCCTTTTAATGCCAAACTACTTCCCTAATGGTGCTGCCGGGCGAGCACTACGGCCCGAGGAGCCCCGAAGGCTGGGGCCACAGGCACGGATGACAAAGTATTACGCACCCAAAGACGGCGCGATTATCCAACACCAAACCCGCATTCACCTCCCCCCCTCTCCCCACGGCCGGCACATCACATGCAAGGCGACCGAGCCTGCCTTTCCACGCACGGAACCGAGACGGTGCAGGGACAGCCACACCACTACCCTACCCCTCCCCTCACAGCCCCACCACAGCTGAGGAGCTCGGCGTTCGCCCACCGCAACCCGCCGGCGGGAAGGGAAGGAGACGGGCTCCTCCAGGCACAAAGGCTGAGGAGAAGGGCAGCCACCCGCATCCGGCACTCGGCTGCCGCCCGGCCCGGGCCGTACCAGGGGGAGCGTTGTGGCAGGGGGCAAGAGGAGGAATGTTGGCGGAGGAGCCCGGCCTTACCTGCGGCGGGAGGTGGCGGCCGGTCGGGCTCGCCTTGCTCCAGAGTGACAGCGCCGTCCCGCCAAACGCGGAGGTGGGCGGCCGCCCCTAGCCTGGCGGCAGGGGTCTCCCCGCGGCGGGCGCGGGCCCGCAGCGAGCCGCAGCACTGGTAGCAGACGGCCCACGCCTGCTCCTCGTTGATGGGCTGGTTGTAGAGCTTCAGGATCTCCTCCAGGGACAGCGCCTCCGGCTGCCCGCCGGCCCCACCACCGTCCTCCTCATCGTCGGCGGAGCGCGAGGCGCCGGGCTGGGGC
>VZTY01006115.1:464421-495177 GCA_013400935.1 Turnix velox
TGCCGCTGCTTGCGTTGCTGCTGTCTGTATTGCTGCCGCTTGCTCCTGCCGTGCTCATCCTCCCCGCCCCGCTAGTGTCACCAGGCCGCCGGACAACCCGGCCCGCGCGCAGCAGCTGGCCGGCAGGAGGAGCGGCAGCGCCCGAGCCGCCCGCCGCTGCCGCCGGGGGAGACAGCTCATAGCAACGCAATGGCGTCCTCGCCCGCCCCCAACGGCGGCCGCCGGCGCCGCAGTGCCCCCTGCCGCCCGCAGCCGCGCACCGGCCGTAACGGGGGGACAGGAGGCGGGGTCGGCTCCGGGGGCTACCATGGCAACCTCCTCCCTCCCAAAGCGTGTACCGCGGGCTGCATCTCCTCTCGATATGGTGCGCTTCAACGCCTGACTCGGACAGGGGTGACGAAGTGGTGTGCTTGCCTCATAGCCCTGTGGGCACTGGCTCTGCGCCGATCCAGCCCTGGAGGCTTTGATCAGGGTCCTGCACGACAGGCAAGCAGATACGTTTTAATCCTCAATGAGTAAGAAGGGAGACAAAATGCTTCATCAGCCTGGTTTTGTGTGAAATCTGTTCACAGCAGGGCCAGAAAGTACTTCATGATGTACTGTCCCCCGTGCTGGAGCAGGCACTATTTAACACTTCTTGGAGGTGTCACACTGCCACATGTCCCTGAAGTGTACGGGCGAATACCAACAGGCTGTGAGCTTCTCGAGGATTATTCTCTTGTTTTCTTTCTCCAGCATCAGCAGAAACAGCTGGTTTTCCTTTTAAGCCCAACAAAAGGAGATAGACACAGCTCATCAAAAATACAGAATGGTTTCTACATCTTCAAAAAGAGATAGGTGAAGTCCATGAGGTGGAAAACAAGAGAGGCAGAGCCTGGAGAAGTTCTCTAAGTCCAATTGCAAGCCATTTCTCAAAGTGTGAAGACAAGGCCTGCTTGCGTTGCTGCTGTCTGTATTGCTGCCGCTTGCTCCTGCCGTGCTCATCCTCCCCGCCCCGCTAGTGTCACCAGGCCGCCGGACAACCCGGCCCGCGCGCAGCAGCTGGCCGGCAGGAGGAGCGNCGATGATCTCAAAAGGGTCCTTTCCAATGTTAAGTGGTTATGAAATTACAAAAAAATGCACTCAGCAAAACCATCATCTGTAGATTTAAGACCAACAGACTCGCAGACAGAGAATTAATTGTGGATCCAAGTGTCAGAACTGTATAAAATCCTGCTAGGCTGTTAAGTAAAATGGCCTAGATAATTTCTACCTTGGCAACTTTCTGAGCTAACATCAGGAGAAAGGCATCAGGTTAAAGCACTTTACACAGTGCAGGCTATTCCCAGGTTCAGATATCCATGTCTTAATTCTAAACAAGTTTAAAAATAATCCATAAGTTATTAAATTAACCAATTATCAAGATTACCTGTACCTGACTGAACTGTTCTTAGAAGCTGAATACAGAACAAACTGCAAGAGAGGCACAACTAAATTTTGCGGTGGATACACTCAAAACATGTTTCTGCATCTTTTCACTCCCAAAGCACACCCTGAACACAATAGGGAGATGGTAAGAGTGATAAAACAGACTTTCTTCTAAATGAACTCTTCATTAGAAGGGGAGCCACAGTTTTATGCCCACATTTCAATTAATTCATCCACATTCCTATATGAAAAGTCGTCTTTATTAAAAATAAGAATAAATTCTCTTTATAAATAGTCATTACTGTGTACACAATTCTCCTCAATAAACAAGCTGTGGTATTCAAAAATCAGTGGCATTTATCTAAAACGCAATATTAGGTTTTATTTGCATAATTTTGTACTCATTGTTTTGCATATCTAAAAGGGTCTGAATGATTTTGGTTTCCTTTCAAAGGACAGAGCGGTATTTACAAGCAAACATGATCCAAACAGCACACGCAGATTCAGGGTATGTGAACACTCGCACACGAACTGCAAGTCTCACTTGGTCTCCCCTGCAGCAGATTATTTCTTCACAAAAAGGAGACCTATTTGACAGAAAACAAAATAAGAGTATATATTACTAAGTTATTATTAAAATTTTCAATTACATACATGCAATTTTTGTCAAGTATGACTCACACTCAAAAGAAATGATTTGCCATGAGTCTGTCATTACAAATAATAATACTGTTCTATAGAGCAGAGCCTGTTGCCTTGGAGGAAAATAAGACCACCACTGATAATTTCTAACAAGTGCAGATAAATTAACTCCTCATTCTTTTAATTTAATCCATGAGAAGTCTTACCAAAAAAGCTCTGTAGCCCATAACCACTTCACAAATACTACGCAACTCTTCTTCCATTTCTGATTTACGGAAATTAATTTTCATTAAATAGCATTATAAAAAGAGGATAAAGAGCTGCAATTCAACTATTTAGTTCCAACACAAGTATTTTCACATTTAAACTTACCGAAGACATGTGGCAAATGCTCTCCTGGCATTTCTGTATACAAAATGGATAGGAAACCCTTTAAATGTGTGACCATCCGGTACTGCTCTTCTTATAGCATCTTGAAACTCCACATTTCCTGCTGAAATGCCTGTTGTACGTTCTAGTTCATAGGCTGCTAGTGCTGGTGACAACAGATAGGACAGATGGTCATCCCAAACGGTAGAAAGGCCAAGATCCTGTGAGGCAAGTCACAGAATGATGACAATTGTGTAGAATGAACATCAGTATATTAATAAGCTTGCATACCGTATAGCTTCAAACAAATCCCTGACAAATCTTTAATCTGTAGTTAGTGGAAGTGAACCTATGAAGCAGTAAGATTGGTATAATAATTTGCATACTAACCACAAGAATCAAAACACTGTCAATAAAACAGCAAACATTTACAATGAAATAAAGTTAGACAGCTTCCATCTACATATTCAACATCACGAGATTCATGCTCCGAGAAGTACTAGACACCCCAAGGGATGAACATTATGTGGTGAGATAAAAACAAAACCAGCACAGGAATAATAATTTCTGGCACATTATGTCTTGTAAAAATCCCGATTATGGACAAAAATAACTTCTAGAAATACCTTCTAGCTTTATAAAGCACTTAGAATAAGATCACAAAAGCTGAAAAGCCATTTGTGATGGGCAAAGCCCACCAATGACCAGATCTGATCTTCCTACCTCTTTCAAAGACCACTCCTAAGTAGCCTAAGTAGCAGGTGCTAGTAAGCCAAGAATCACAAATGTGGAATGAAAGGTAAAGCCAAAGTGCATGAAAGAGCCCACATATGACAGAATTACCAATGCAAATAGTATGTATGACATCTAAACTAGCTCATTACAGTCTTCCTGAATAACTTTTTGTTATATCATATATTGCATTTCTGCAAAAGCTAATGGAGAGAACATTGCAAAAATAAAAATATGTGAAGTAACAAATGGCTGCCCAAAACATATATACAGTAAAAGCATGCACCTTAATTGCCACAAAAGAACAATGAAAATCTTTAAACAACATTACCTTTCTGTGTTCAGAGACCAGTACTCTCAGCTGCACTTCTATCTCGTTGCTGGCTACTGCAGCATCCAGGGTGGAAGCACACAGAGGAGGAAAAGGGGGAACTGAAGATGTGGTTCCAGGGGAACACACAGATTTTATTGCTTCTGCACTCATGGGTTTCCATTTAGATTCATCATGCAGGTCAAACACACAGACCTCCACAGCATCAGAGGGTTGACAATTTCCAAAGAATTTTTGATGGTTGAAGATACAACCTATTGTGCGATAAGGATACAGTGGCTTGGGTTGTTCAACCAGTGGAGGGTCATCAGGGTTGATAGGTCTGTGGATGTACCTAATCAAAAGCATTCAATTTCTTATTAATAGATCTTACTTGAAAGCACGTTAAAAATATTTAGGTGGAAACAGATACAAGCCATTTATCCCTTTGAAATTATAAGCCAAATTTCTCAGCATTTTTCCCACAAATGGCATTAATTTATTTACAGAACAACAATTATACACAATTTGGAGGCCTAACATACAACAAAATAATACACAACTATTTCCTTTAAGTCTAGAAAAATAAGCTGATTAATCAAGCAGATATTCAACAGCAATTAAATTGTGCAACTGCAACAACATACCCATACAGTTTCCCCACTATTCATCACATTTGCTGAAATAAGTCTTGAAATGTTAATCATAGGATACACACACAGTGGCAAAACAATTGCTTGTTTGCAACACTGGATATTTATCAGCATAGTCTTATATTCAAATATAGTCTTATATTCAAATATATAGTCCCCCTGCACTGCTATCAATGCAACCTGAAGCAATTTATTTTCTGAAGAAATGCTTCAAATAGCACTAGGAAGTACATTAGGAGTATAATCAGTAAAGAGGAAGTTCTTCTCATTGAATTTTGGGGCATTTTAAAATTACTATATAAAAATTAAGACTGAGTATCATTCTAAGCACTTTGGCAACAGAATATTGCACTTGAGCAACACAATAAGAATTTTTTATAAACAGAAGTTTCTGGCATGCAGAATGGCTACATACACCCTTTCCAAAATAACTCAAATGAGAATCTCAGATAACTTGCAGAGATTTCTGCAGAGGAAAAAAGTGATATACCACTGATTTCACAGATGAAATAAGTAGTAGCTAGTATGGGGCTATCTTTCGGATACGTGCTGAAAACAGTGTTGAAAACACACTGATGTTTTAGTTACTGCTGAGAAGGGCTTGCAGAAAGTCAAGGCCTTTTCTGCTCCTCACACTGCCTTCCAGTGAGCAGGCTGCAGGGAGCAAGGGGACACAAGAAATTGAGAGGGGACACAGCCAAGACAGCTGACCCTAACTGACAGATGCCCCATAGCATGTGATGGCATGCTCAGCATATAAGCTGAGGGACAGAGAAGGAAATGGGGGAAGCTCAGAGTGATGCCACTTTGTCTTCTCGACATAATGGAGACCTGCTTTCCTGGAGATGGCCAAACACCTGCCTGGCAATGCGAAGTAGCAAATCAATTCCTTAGTTTTCTGTGTTTGTGTTTTTTGTTTACCCATCTAACTGTCTTTATCTCAACCTGTAAGCTTTTCCAGTTTTGCCTTTTTCCCATTCTTTGCCCCATCCCATCAGGACAGAGTAAGAAAACAGCTGTGTGATGCTCAGTTGCAATTTGCAGTTAAATAATCATGTCAGATTTTATCTCCTTTTTTACAAATGATGACAGCAAAAGGAATCAACTGCCATAATATACCAACCAGTTGCAGCATTGTACTAAACTCACTGAAAACTATATCACAAACTGTTAAAATATTTCACCTTACACCCAACTATTTAATTTTCCAAACAATAGCAGTACTCAGACAAAATATTCAAAGACTTAAGTCTTTGTTTGCGTAACAGAATGGAAAGATAAAAAAAAAAAGCAACCACAGAAACAGCTCACACAAACTTCAATATATAATGCTGGGTTTTCTTATATTTCTTTTACTCACCTATTCCCTGTTAAGCTCTCCCAAAAGGTAACTGTTCCATCAGTGCCATAAGTCATTACCCAAGTATGGGGTGCTCCTTTTGCTTTTGTTCCAGCACATACAAAGGCTTCCAATCCAAACCCAAGAAGAAGACTGCACAGAAGGTTAGCATGATTCTCACAGTCACCCTAGGCAGCAAATATTAAGTGAGCTGATATCAGTATTAGGCATAGATAAAATGTGAAAAAAAGAAAATAATGATTATTTCTCTAATCATGATTTAACAAGTCACGGTTCCATCTTGTTTATACCTAAAGAGCACATCAGAAGTCAGGATTTTAAGGTTTATATTGGCAAACTTTAGTTTTCAGTAATAAAAATGTATGTTTCAATATAGTAATGTCTTCTACTGATAGAATCATGGAATCACAGATTTGGGACAGACCTTCAAAGGCCATCTAGTGCATTCCCCTTGTAGTGAGTAGGGACATCCTGCACTAGATCAGGTTGCTCAGAGCCTCAGCAAGCCTAGCCTTGAATGTCCCCTGGAATGGGGCCTCCACCACCAAGCAGGGCAATGCATTCCAGGGCCTCACCACTCTCATGATGAAGAACTTTTCCTGAATGTCTAACCTAGAGCTACCCTGCTCTGGTTTAAAACTATTGCACCTCATCCTATCATGCACTGTGTTTTTATTCAAATATACTGTATAATTAATACTGGAAAGCATTTATTATTATAAAGATACTTTCAAGTAAAGAAAAATGAGAATCTATTTACCCATAAAGACAAAACTAACTTTCTAGTTAAAAACCAAAATATACAAATACCCAAGGTAGGTAGATTACACAGTGTTTTCACACAGACAGAGAATTTGATCACTTAATAAAATTTAGTTGTTTTAATTTTATTGTTTTGAATGTACTGTCAAAACTCAAAAATTATACAAAGATAAAACAAACGCCCACATAGATGTATGTAACAACTGAAAGTCAAGTTATTCAGCTTAAGTTCTTTACTTTACAAATGTTAGTTGTAAAATAAAGAAAAAATTCTCATACAAAGAAGCCTTTATAAAACAAAACACAACAATCGGAAGTAGAACAGCTCAGCTCTTCAGCCAAATACTATTCAGAATATTGAAAATGTAAAATTCAGTGTTCTTGGATGTATCAATTCATCTTTTCCTACTACAATGTAAAATGGAAATATTCAGAAAAGTAGGTTTAAACAAGTAACTGTTGAATCTGTGCTCATTTAATAATGCCACATTGCTTTCCACAAGAAACTAGTAACTGTCCAGCTGATATCTCAGAGGCTAAATCCAGCTGTTTTCTAAAGTTTCTCACTTCTTCCTTGGAAGAAACCCTTTCTTTGAGCCTCTGAACATAATGGTCCCTCAAACTCGAAGTCGCGATCACCACCTCCATTTGAAAGGCAGTGGTGCCTTTATGAATTAAAGGCTGTGAGTGTATTTCAGCCCACCTAAAGAGCATAATTTTTTCAAAAGAGACTTTCCCAAAGAGACTCTTCTGGGATTAGCCTGGAATTTAAATTAGTGGCCTGCACATTAGCAGGGATTCATGGTATAATTATATAGTAACTTAGAAAAGCAAAGGAAGAAAAGCAGACTCAAACAGATGACAAATGACAAATGGACCACAACAGAAGCGGTAAAGAAAGCCTGCTCTAAAGTCACTTTGTCTGCATAACAACAATATGTCTTTAAAAAGGCCTTAAACAAGTTTCTATAACCATTCTCCAAATCTGATTTAATCCATGCATTTGCAGCCTGCTTTAAATTACTGACTTCAGTTCAAACATGACACCATTTCCCCAGCATCACACAACAACCATTTGCACATACCTTGTTTCTACATAAAAAAGCAAGAAGGGAGCACCACTGTTCTTGTTTGCCACCACCTCCTCCAATGACAGGAGCTCTCTCATAACCCAGGACACTGACAAATCGTGCTGCTTGCCTAGGGGTGTCTAGTAACCGGCCTGCTCGAAGTGGTCTGATATACGAACATACTGGACGGTTTACTCCATTTTCATCCTGAGCATATAAAATATGGTTATTTGCCAGACCAACAACTATAATGAAAGATTTGTCTTAGCCCAAATTGTCTTTTTTTTGCTACAAAATAAATTCTCCCTAAAAGAATATTAAGACATAAAAATCTTTCTAGAGTTAAGACACAAGACCAGTAAGGCAATTCATTTAGAGGGGCTTCATACAGTTAGAATTTTCTGCTGTCTCTCTCACCAGTAGGGCATTCTAGACTAAAAATTCAAACTCCAGGAGCAGCACAGATTGAACTTAAATGGGTGAGGAACTGTTCATGCTCCATCCACTGTCAACTTCCATATTAGCATCACACAGACAGGGCAGCTGAAGTGACCAAAAGAATATTCCATGCCATGTAGCATTATGTTCAGCAACAAAACTGGTGGGCATGAAGAACAGACTTTTTCTAAACTAGTCCTTGCTTGGGGACTTGCCAGGCATTAGCCTGCTGGTGGTAGCTGGTGAGATTGTCTTTGCTTCACTTATTCCATTCCTTTTCTTTTCTTTCCTTTACTTACTGCTACTCTGAGATAGTACATTACTGTTTATTCTCTATGTTAGGAAAGCTGCTATCATGCAAGAAAAATTCATGGTACTTAAAACACAAAGAATCATACCCTTCTTTTAACTGAGGGTCAGTTATCAAGAAGCAACTCATGTATAGTAATTTACTAGCCTACTATGTCTGTAGCTAGTGTGTGACATGAACGAGACAGATTGCTTCACAGACACAAAGAGCTCAAATATCACCTGGATCTGTTCAAACAGATCTAAGTATGTTAATTTTTTGTAACTGTTTTATCTGGTATAAAACTAGTTTCAAATAGTTCGCACAGATCATCTAAGTCTTCGCCATTTGTGTATTTAAAGAAAAGAATAAATAGGCTTTTTCACCACTTCATGCACCAGAAGTGGTTGGAGCAATCCTTCTATCTGCATCACACTACTGAGCTTAAATGCACATATGGAAGTCAGTCCCTACCAATTTCATTTTTTCACACATTGCATGTAGCCGACCTGACTGTAAACATACATAAATCTACACGTAAACTTCAAAATATACCTAAATATAAAGAGATAAATTAGAAATAGGATTGACCTATTTGTAAAATTTACAAACCTGTGCAAATATCTTTACTAGCCTTGTGTTGTGGGTAGGCCTTATCTGTAGGTACTCTCTCCACCACTGTTTAGCATATACAAGAAATAATCGTTCTTTTTCTGCTGTTTTCTGACGTTCCAAAGCAAACTGCAGGTGAGAAAAATATAACTGATCACACAGATATTTACTTCAAACAGGAAAAAAAAGCCCATAATCAGTAGGCAACTTAGCACCTTGTTTGGCTTATGTAAAATAAAGCTAAGTATTTAAATGTACCACAAAAATGCTGAAAAGCAGTATTTTAAAATGAAAACCCAATGGAAAAAAACTGAAGCTACATTTCATATTCCTATATATGAAGTTTGACTGAAACAGTTTTCCTCTTAAATGATATATTTCTGTATAGGAGGATTTCTCAGCTTTTAATGTGCAGAAGAATATCTGTATGCACCTTTAGGCAAACATTTACTGGCAGAATAGCTGACTTAAAATTATTTCAGATGGGACAGAACAAGAAAACACACTACATGGAAAAGATCAGATGTATCACTTCTTTCTCATTTTTCTTCCTAAGGTTTCAACACAAGTGAGTAGCAAAACTACTAAAGCAATATTTCAGATAAAATAATATTCAGTATGAACAAAATAATTTTAAAAGGCCATTATATTTACATGTAAAATAGCAAAAAAATTAAACATTCAATTAAAAAACCCACAGTCCTCACCATCTACATAATAATTCTATGCTGAACTTCCTTCCAAATAACAGAGTAAGTTCTCCCCAAAATTACTTACTTGAGTATTAGTTACTTCTGGTGAAAGTGTCTTACTAAGTTGTGGATACATTTCCAATCTGATGTTTAAAACGCCAACAGAAACCTTTGATTCTGTACCTTTGAACCAAAACAGATTTTGATTAGCTCTTCCAAATTCATTCATTCCAAATTCTGGACATTTCAGTCAGGCAGGAACAAATAACTAAAATAAAAATTTTAGCTACATAATCACAAAAAGTAACAAAACCTCTTTAAACATCTGCAAAATAAGTATCTGTCTTTACATTTCAAATTCAAATGAGGCTGTAAAAAAACATCATCTGGCCAAAAAAGTAAATCAACGGATCAGAGTTAATTATCCAAGGCCCTCTTTCTAGTCAGCACAGGAATATATGAGACAAATAGTAACTTATCAGTACCTGAGGGGGTCCTACAGAAAGGCAGGGGAAGGACTTTTTAATATGATATCGGATGGGAGGCATAGAAACAATGGATGCAAATTGGAAGGGGGTAGATTTAGACTTGACATAAGAAAGAAATTCTTTACAGTGAGGGTGGTGAAGCACTGGAACAGGTTGCCCAGAGAAGTTGTGGATGCCCCCTCTCTGGAGGTGTTCAAGACCAGGCTGGACAAGGCACTGGGCAGCCTGATCTAGTGGGAGGTGTCCCTGCCTATGACAGGGGGGTTGGAACTCGATGATCTTTAAGGTCCCTTCCAACCCAAACTATTCTATGATTCTATGATTAAATAGCTTTCAAGAAAAATATAGAATAGGCATTTAAAACAGAGGAAGAGTGTCATACATTGTGAAAGTGCCTATTCTCACTGACTACACAGGTTGCTCTCCTGTAAGTAGCTGGAAATAAGTGAAGTTCATCTTTCCAAAGATTTAAGTTCAATCTGAGTGTCGTACAAGTACTCATATCCAATAAAACAAAAGAACCACAAACCCCCTCTAACTTAACATTGCATAATATTTAAATGTTAAAATTAGAATCATAGAATGGTTTGGGTTGGAAGGGACCTTAAAGATCATCTAGTTCCAAACCCCTGCCACAGGCAGGGACACCTCCCACTAGGTCAGGTTTCTCAATGCCTCCTCCAGCCTGCCCTTTAACACCCCCAGGGAGGGGGGGGACCCACAATCTCTCTGGGCAGATACAGAATAAGAACTGAGAAGAATTACAATAGAGAGATGCGATCACAAGCAATGCAAGAAGCCTGACATAATAGTTTGTCTATTTATCTAGGATGGCAGAATGTTTTGAAAATTCTCATGTGTTCTGTACAATGACAACACTTCAGAGAAAAAGCATTGGATTTACTGGACTGATAATTTATTACTTGTAAAAAAACTAGTGACAAATAGATATAGCTTCTCTTATCATCCATTTGAGTACTAAACTCAACTTATTATATGTTTCCAAGTTATTATAAATAAGAAGCTCTTCATTTGAGAAACTGCACAAACCTATATTGCTTCCTAAAGTTTTGGTTATAGTCAGCATTTTCAGAAGCAAATGAAGCTAACAAACATATCAGCAAATTAGCTTACTGTGTTTATGTTCACTGGATAAAAGACTACACCCAAAAACAAAAAGGGAGGCAGTAGTGATAACAATCAGGAATAATTTACATAGTATATCCAATCTCTAAAATATTCTGAAGGGGTGATTTGATTTCTTATGAAACTATCAAGAACTGCGCACCTACCTAACAGATGGAAAAAAAGTCATAAAAGAATACTCAAATAACTCTATCAGCTTCTAGACTAAATTCTGGGTGAGCTAGCATAGGCAGTCACAACAGATTGGGTTCTGTCAGAAAATGTGCTTTTAGCTACTGGAATAAATGGCAGCGCAGTAGACATTTTCTCCAGCAGTTGCTACTTTGCTCTAAAAGGGGGACAAACTAGATTTTTCTCTTCATAGCACTGATCTGATATATTCCTGGAGATTAACTGGCACATTTTTATTTCATTTGTTTTGTTAACTTACCCAGATTTTTCAGCAAATCAGTAGTGAGAGTTCCCAGGCATGGGGATCATTATTACAGAGAATCTGTAATATACATTTGTAGTATGTGGTAACAGAAAAATCTGACCATTAAACTCCTGTACATTGTCTAATACCTCAGAGTAATACATGAGTTAAACTAAAATTAAACTGTATCATAAACACTGCTTTAAACAAACTTAGTATCCAATGCATTAACTTATTATTACTTACAATTTATCTCTATTTATTTGTCTTTATTAGTATAGCTTAATTTATTCTTACCTACACCCAGGAGTTCAACAGCAACATTCGTTTTGCCATTCTCTGCAGCTAAGACAGATCGCCACTCCAAGAAATAGGATGCTACTAGTGTTGTCTCACCAAATGTGTCTGTTTTGATCAGAACCATATGCACTGGATCACATATAGATAACATAGTGGTTGCATCCGCCATTTTGCTTCCATCACCTGCCATTATTAACACAACAGCAAGAATATTATCATCCCAAGTTCTCCTAAAAATCAAAAAAGTATGTGTTTACATTCATTGCATACATTGCACTCCATGAAAAAATCTCACATGCAGAAGTGTAAGCAATGACCCCGTCTTAAACCAAACTCAGTTCAGGACACAGCTACAGAAAGACTACAGTTATTTGCAGAGAAGATAAAAGAGATTCCTATAAATGAATACTGCAATGTAACTGGTTCAACTACACAAAAAAGAAAATGGAATTAGCATTTCAGAAAACAAAGCAACACAAAGTAAAAGCAATTGAAAAATATTATTTTTGTCAGTTGGAATGTCAACTTAGTGTTCAGTCAGGTCAACTTACTGAACACTAGTAACTTTCTCTGTAGTTAAAATTGACCTTGTGATATAAACTACTCCATCAGCAGTAGAACTAACAAAGTCTAATTTTCATTGAACTTGTGGTATATTCAGTCCCTTCTCCAAGTTCTTCTGCAATAACTCTATGTTTCTCTCCATTCCCTCACATTCCATAAGCTACTCTAGATTTCTACAGGACTGAGCCAATATCCAGAATTTTTTTCATAAAAAGTTCAACTCCTACCATGTTCCCTGGCTATCAGCGTAATTGTAATACAGGCCATGAATGACTGACTCTCCTGCACGTGTTTCCCAACTGGTAGGCAAACTGAACTCACACTGTAGTTTTTTCCTCCCACACGATTAGAGAAAACTACATTTTCCTTCTTCACTTGTCAGCACAAAGTTCATGAAAATCAGATCCACCTTAGTATGTCTTACCAGCTCAGAGACTGTCAGCTCACTGTCAGTTACAGATACAGTTGGTCAAATTCAGAAGTTTTATTTTAGACTAGAAAATAACAGGCAAGAGTACAGAAAGACTTACAAGTAGGAAATCCCAATACAGTGATCAGTTTCCATAGGAAAACATAATTAAAATAGGAAAGAAAGGAACTAAATAATATCAAACATATTTCACAATAACTATGAAGTCAGGAAAAAAACCCCATGAAATAGCACCAGCTTTAAACCAACAGTATTCCTTACCTAGGCTATCCTTGTGTACTTCAAGTAAAAAGCCATCATGAAAATCTGGCTCACAGGCACAGGGGACAGGTTTAGAACGGAAGCGCTGATTCCGAAAATGTAAACATAGAGTGAAGGTAGAACAGATTTGTCCAGGCAGAGGCTCTGGTTCCTGAAGATGTTCCAGAAAAGCTTTTCCACCCAAAACCTGAAGGTAAAGATACCTCCGTGTTGGGTCAATGTTAGCTGTAAAGCGTAGCAATAAAAATGAAGAGACTCCAAACAAATCTTAGGAAGCACATTAACTATCAGAAGGCTAGAAAAAATAAACTTCTTTGACACAAGTACTTAAGAGAGAAAGATCTCTTCTATATATTTTACAATCCCTATGTACAATAGATAGAATTCTATAAACTAGTCATGTTATATGTGACACTAATTTCTGGTGCTTACACAAATATTCTTTCTCTAGATAAGCAGGAAAAAAATCATTCTTCACATGTTGAGAGCTATGAATCATTCAGTTCATACCGGATTACTAATTCAGAGTTCAGTAATCATGGACTTCAAATATCTCTCAAAACTAAGATCCAAATATTAAAATAAACAAGCAACATACCTTTTTTCAAAACTGGTGGTTCTCTGGAAACGAAATGTGTTGATGGTTTTGGAGCTGAAGTCCTCTCCTTTTCATTCTCATCCTAGAATTACAACGAAGACTTTTTAAGGCGTCATGGGATGAAACAGTGCTCTTCCTACAGTCTTCTAAAAACTAAAGAATCCTCCTTATCAAATGAATGGCATTCCTCAGGCATGTTGAGACATGATACAAATGTGCAAATACTTTTGATGCAGTGTTATCATTAAACAAATTTTAATATGTATTTTAAGCTGTTCCAGTCTTTGTATGTGCCAAATCACTAAAGCCATTACAAACCTTTAGAAGTCAGGAGTTTTCACTCTGTCATCAAGTCAGTAAGCAGAATACATAAAAACATTAAACATTTTCACTCTTCAAAAGCTACTTACAGTTACAAATTTAAGTTCCTTCATAACGTCATCAATGATTCCTCGTTGTCTTAAGGCTTTCATCAGATCTTCTGTGGATAACTGCTGATGCTCAGGAGCTAACTCTTCACGTATAGTCTCAGCAAGAACTTCTCTTATCCTGCCATGGACATCCATCTGAAAGAAAGTTCACTTTATGCTACAAATAGAAGCTCTTTAAATGGCAGCAGCTATGACTAAACAGTCACTCTGGAAGACTAAAGATATTTTCTTAGGAACGCAGAAGTAATTATGACAAAATATTAATCCTTTCAGAACTAAACAAGCAAATCATCACCTAATCAAATAAGCTCAGGTAGTTAAAAAATCACTACCAAACCAAACCCGAGCATTTTCACTTAACAATAGAGAACCACAGAATGTGTTGAATTGGAAGAAATCTTCAATGGCCATCTAGTCCAAACTCCCTGTAGTGAACAGGGACACGCTGCACTAGATCAGGTTGCTCAGAGCCTCAAGAGTGGCCTTGGATATCTCCAGGGATGGGACCTCTACCTCCTCTCTGGGCAACCTGTTCCAGTGCCTCACCATCCTCACAGTGAAGAACTTCTTTCTAATCTAAACCTGCCTCACTCTAGTTTAAAACTATTGCCCCTCGTCCTATCGCTGTGTCCTGGCAAATTCAAAGTCCCTAGAATCATAGAATAGTTTGGGTAGGAAGGGACCTTAAAGATCATCTGGTTCCAAACCTCCTGCCATAGGCAGGGACACCTCCCACTAGATCAGGTTGCTCAGTGCCTTGTTCAACCTGGCCTTAAGCACCTCCAGAGAGGTGCTTAACCTTTTCTGGCAACCTGTTCCAGTGTTCACTACCCTCACCGTAAAGAATTTCTTTCTTATGTCTAGCCTGAATCTCCCGTCTTCCAATTCACATCCATTATTTCTAGTCCTTCCATCACATGTCCTATTAAAAAGTCCTACTCCTGCCTTTCTCATCCCTCCTCGGCTTTCTTGTAGAATTTGCATTTATTTCCCCGTCAGTCCAAGACCCACCCCAATAATGTCTCTCTAAAAGTTAAGGAAAAAAAGAAACTACCAAAACACAACAACAAAACAGGCTCAGGATGCTCAGAGACTCGGGCCTCTCCCCGGCACCTCCCCCCGCGGACACCACCTCCCTTGCTCCTCCTCCTCCTTCCTCTCCTGCTCCGGGCCATCTTTCCCCTACTGGAGAAGCCGTCCGGCCAGCCGGCCTCACCTTGACCAGCTGCTGGTGGATGATCTGCTTCAGCTCGGAGGCTTTCTCTGGCGGCAGTGACATGGCGGCAGCGGAGGAGAAAATCCGCCCCGCTTCCCGCCGCGGGTGATGCTAAGGAGGCCCCGCTTCCCGCCGCGGGTGATGCTAAGGAGGCCCCGCCTTCAACCGCCGTCCCAGCGGGCGCGTGCAGCGGGGCCAACTGCCCGGCGCGAGGCGGGCGGTTACCGCCGACACTCCCCGCCCCGCTGAGGTAAGAGGAGAAGAAAGGAGGGTGCAACGGCTTTTCGTTGCCTCTCTTTTCGTGGCCGGCATGTTCGTTCCTTGTGAGCGCGGCGGGGACTCCGCTAGCTCTGACTTTAAAGGCTTCATTCTGCTGATGGTAAGTCGCCCTTCTCCATTTCCACCCTCCTCTCTGGGGGTTTGAGGGAGCGGCCGTCCGCAGCGGGGCAGGAGGGCTTCACTGTGTCCTGTGGGGTGCGAGCAGGAGGGTTGTTTGCTTGGTTCTTGGCGGGCAGGAGGGTTGGAGCGCTTTGATCTCTTCTTACCTGGGGGTCGTCCCTATGAACTTGTCTGTAGGAATGCGAAGAAGCGCTAGGCAGGCGGTTGGTTTCCCCGTGTGTATGTTTGATGTTTTGCGGGGGTCCCTTCCAGAGCTGATCACACCACAGCTAATGGAAGTCACCTCAGTTTCTGTCGTTTTCGACCTCGTTTTCCGTTGTTGTCAAACTGAGCGTTATGTGCTGAGCCGCAGCTATGTGTTCTCACCCTAATATGGAAGTGCTACACGTCTTTTTTCATCACTTGCAGTTATCAATGGGTTGGCACTGGAATAAAGGTTTATTTCTTTTTCATTTAGATGAGAT
This sequence comes from Turnix velox, assembly GCA_013400935.1. Classification (NCBI taxonomy): domain Eukaryota; kingdom Metazoa; phylum Chordata; class Aves; order Charadriiformes; family Turnicidae; genus Turnix; species Turnix velox. Next base: position 480,470 of record VZTY01006115.1, read on the forward strand.
ATGTTCACGTTTCTAATGGATATTTTTTCATTTTAAACTTAACTTAGGACTGTGTTAGTGTTTTCGGCATTTTTATGCGTGGTGTTAAATCACTTCAAGTAAACGTTCGTAAGAGTTCCACTGCAAGCTGCAAAGGAGAAAACCGCTAATTTTTGTCCTGTTAGCGAGTCCCTTTCTTGTAGTTACTTAAAGGTTAACTCATCCCCTTTTATCGAGGTCTGCGCAGCCTGGGATGACTGTGCAGGCTGCACGGGAAGTCATTGGAGATCAGCTGACAAGCCGCAGGAAATAGATGATGGCTGCTTTCTTTGTCTGCCTGTTACAGGCTGTTGAATACGATCCAGTTTGTAATGACATTGTGTAGGTGTTTTTACCTCCTCTTTTGCCGCAAGCTTTTTGGCATCAAATGCGGTGTGTTTGTGCAACTGCTGGTAGCAGGAATTTATAGATGTGGATTCGGTTCTAAAGGGAAGTGACCCAAAGTTTTACCCTTGTCTTTCAATATCAGTTTGTGTAGGACATAAACTCTTGAGTTTCTTTTTATGCCGTAAGATTAGGTCAATATCTGAGCCAATTGATGATAACCCATAGCAATTCCTATTAAATTATTCTGAGATGTCCCTTAGCACTTTAATCCTTAGAAGATGAAAAACAATCATCTTTTGTATGAGGCGAGCTCAGATTTGCCGGTTTAATATGTAATATCAGTGTTAACCAGTAGGTGTCACTTGAGACCTGCCAATCTTGGGACTTGACGTTTGAGTGACCTTTTTATCTACTCTGTATCCGAAAAAAAACAGGAGAGAAGTTTCCAAATTTTATATTTGTAGTGAGACAGGATTATTCACAGAGGTGGGCAGGATGTTTTTGTAGGATAGGAACCAAAGTCTGCTATAGTAGACTGTTAAGAAATAGTAACCTTTGACAGAGAATAAGCAACCACTTACTAGAAATCATGTTGAACCAGAAAGGAAGTAATGTTAACTTTCACTATCTGAAGAGCTTACTTCATTGTCTATAAAACACACTAAATCAATAACTTCTGTTACTTCAGCCAGCAGTGTCGGTGGGAAATGTTGGACAACTGGCAATAGATCTAGTGATTTCCACTCTCAGCATGACTAAAGTCGGTTACTTCTACACTGATTGCCTAGTGCCAATGGTTGGAAATAATCCATATGCAACAGCAGAAGAAAACTCAATGGAGCTGAGTATAAATGCTGAAGGTGGGTGTGAAATGCTGAAGATATTTGCAAACTGCGTAAGAGACAAGAATGTTACTTTTCACTTTTTAGTTGCATTTTGATTATGTGAACAGTGTTTAAACTAAAGTCAGTAATAACTTTATAAACTTAAAGATAAGTATGTACTCACACTTCACAGAAAACTGTTAATCTTGTTCTTTTGCATAACCAATTTTAGACATGAAACCATTAAGAAATTATTAATTTCAGCCACAATACAGTGCAGCCTAAACTAGTTTTAATCCAAAACAAGATGAAGTACTTTTGTACTTGAAGTCATCAAAATGTCTGAATATTCTGTCAATCATTGCAAAGCTGCACAAAGGTTCCCTGAATCATTACAGGAGGCAGATCTTCCTGTGTTTTTCTTTATTCAGTTCTTGGAATTTATGTCAAGTGAAATTAAGTGAAGGCAGTTCACAAAAATACATATTTTTAAGACTGTAGATACTATCAGGTGTTCCCATATGAAATAGTAGCTGAAATGTTTACTGTCCTGAGGTTTGCAAATTGGATAAATATGGATGCTTCTTTCTTGCTTTCTTCTCAAAAAGTTTAATTTCCTTTTGTAGTGTACTCATTACCTTCAAAGAAACTTGTAGTTCTGCAGATCAGATCACCTTTTATAAAGGTACGTGTGTTCTTTGATTGTTCTTACTTCACTTTTCAGTTTGAGTAGTCTTGCTGTCAAATAATTTAAGTGGCATGAGTAATTTTTAAGACTAAATAAGCAAAACTAGAACCGTGCTGCATTATGAAACACCATGTTTCAAAAAAAAGCACCTAGAACCAGACTCGAAAAGAGCAAAATATTTTTCTATGTTGTTCTATAATACCTTTTCTAGTTGATACAATTTCAGTTGATACAAACTGACTTCTGTATTTGTTGAGGGGTGAGGTTTTGTTTTTAAAAGTTTCTCATCAGCTCACCTATCTACATAGGTAGGTCTTGATGTAAATATATCCTTAGTAGCTAACAATCTTGAAAATGCTATAGTCTGGATTTTGTTAATATCTTTTTTTACTTATGCTTACTGTCTTTGTGTGTTTTATTGCAATAACTTGTTTTTTGATGTCGTTCCAATTTGATTATTTCACTGCTCTGTATTCATTAAAACTGCATTCATCATGTAAAAAAAATGAAGAATTTGGAGTAATCTATTAACTGGACAGTGTTTGTAATTTAAAGTAAGAAGAGTATTCACACCGGGAAAAAAAACACCTGTGGGATCTTACTAGTTCAAAGTGTGAAAAAATATTTCATGATCATCTTGATCTAAAGCTTATTCCACCGATATTAATGGCACACGAAACAGTTGATACTGCTGTTGTTAACATGATCATAATGCTTATTTTTATCATTATACATGTAGTTTTGATTAAGTAAACAGAGCAATGCTCTACATTTAAAAAATGTATCTGAAGATTAAATGGGTACAAAGAAAAATGTACATTAATGGTAAATATTCTTTGTAGCACCTAGTTTTCTTGACTGTTGATCTTTTTTTGAAGAACACTATGGGTTTTTTCTCTTTTTTTCTCCATCTTTTATTAAAGAACAAGTACAGGCCATTCTGTGAAACACTCCTTTCTTGGGTGAAAAGCAGCAAATTTGCCAGAGTTGTTGTTCTGTCTAGCAGCCATGCGTACCAGCGTGATGATGAACAGCTTCTTGGGTATGTTTGTGTCATTGAAAGCCTTAATTTAGGGTTGCTTTTCTTTTTGACAAACTGTATTATTTTCCTCTACTAAATAATTTTAGAAGGATTCTTTTGATTTCGCTGCATGCATAGTCATAAAATGGGTCTTAATAGTACAGTAAGTATTATATAATGCAGGGTTGGTCTCTGAATTTGGTTAATTACTCCTGTTGAGAGTACTGAGCAAATAAGCTGTAAATAAATTGTACTTGGCCTGCACTGTCAGGCAACAGAGCCTCGGTATTCTTAATTTATTTTAACTGCAAATAGTCAGGGGTTAGCTGCTAATATACAGGTCGCAGACTAGATTTATAACCAACTATTAGAATATTGATTAGTTTCTTTATTCTTCTACATTATTCTGTATTTTGAAAGTTTTCTATAATATGGTAAGTTGTGGTTTTTTTAAATAGGAAGTTACAGATTCTTATTTATTGAGAAGCAACTGCAAGGTGCAGACTATACATATTTCTATGGGATAGTACAACTTTAAAAAACAAGCATTACATAGTTGGTTTTTTTTTTTCATTTTTAACAAAACAAAAGACAACCATCAGTGTTTTGCAAAAATATGTATTTTTATCCCTGGGATGTAAAAAGTAGGTTTAGGTTCATGTGTGTCCCAGATTGATACCAATGTTGCAGAATGGCCAGCTAACATGGAATGAAATGAGAGGAAATTACAGTTATTTGATGTGGTCTGACTTACAAATTGTAGTGATTTACCTCACTCTTCCCTCAGCGCCACAGCATAACTTTCAGAATGTAGCATCACTAAAGTGAGAGTGTAGTGTATTCAGAAAATACTCAGACTTGACTAAGTCTACAGGTATTTGTAGTGTGAGCTTATTAAAAACACTATCACAGTGAACTCTGAGTTTTTCCTAACTAGCTTTAATTACCTCCTTTCTGAAGAAAGATTAAAGTACATTTTGTTTGTAAATCATTTTAACAACCATAAACCATTCTCCTATTTATGTCTTTATGTATCTACAAGATACTTGATCACCCAAGAAGGGTATCTTAGTTCTATTTGTGTCAGAAAGCTGAGTAGTTTTATTGTTTTGAGGCTACAGACTGCTTTTTTAGCTTTGATTTGAGGAGGAGAGGAATTGCAGCACAGTTGGTCAGTGCAGGTGGGAGGTTCCCAATGCTTGCAGCTTTTTTCCATCACAAGTAACAATGTTGGTAGTGTCTTGCTGTCAAACTGGATGTATTCTGGATTTGTTCCTAGGACACCACTACGCTACCTACTTACACCTGACCTTCAGAAAGAAGTTGGAGGCCTTATGCAGGAGCTAAACTGGAAAGAAATGGAAAAAGTAGCAGCTTACCCTGGAATAAGTGATACAGAAAAAGTTCTACATATTCCTGGGGGTGGCATCACAAAACTACTGTTTACTGAGAGGTGAGTTGTCTAAACATAAGCAAAGGAAGTTATCAGATGTCCTGGTTTTAGCACATGGATAAAATTATCTTTTAAACCACTGTGTAATAGGAAAAGCCCTTCTTTTAATAAAAAAAGGATTTTGTAGGAATAGAACTTTTTTCAATCAAGCCCATAATTAAGAGCAGATTTAGAGGACATAATATGCCAGAAAACATGGAATTCTGCATCATGAAGAAAAATGTGATAAAAATATAAGTGCATATTCAAGGCTAAGAAAAAAGACTGAAGTGTGAAAATGTTATCAGGGAAGTCTGGAAAGGAAAAAAACAACCTTTATGTGCATGCATTTTTATTTAACAAGCTGTATGCCAATTGTTGTTGATTTTAACACATATGTGTAAATGCTCTGGATTTACAAAAGGATTTCTCATTTTTGTTACAGTTGTTCAGAAGGAATTCAAATGGCAGTTCTTCTGAAATTCTGCTCAGAAGGAGACAACATCCCTGATGCATTTGCTCTTGTTAACTATCTCAATGAATGGCTCCAGCTAATTAAAAGTGAAGTAAGTGCCATTTGATCTAGAGTTCTTATTTGTCTTTTATATCTGCTATTTCTTCAATCAGAACATGAAAAATATTACTCAGCTGAACTTTAAAAAAGTTAAATAACTATGGGTTGAGTTAATTTTGGCTCTTGGTCAACAAGTATACATCAAGTTAAAAATACATTTTAATTAAAAATCTCACTGGGAGTTTCCCCATCTGAAAAACTGAACCTAAACCCCAGTCCCTTTGTTTGACAGGTGTGGGGGAAAATTCTATAAAGGTATGATCAAGTTGGATCTTCCAGTAATCTTCTCTAAAGATACTTAAATTGTTAAGACTTAAAACACTCTAATGTTAAAAGACAGGCTACCCATGATTTTAATTCTTGAGCCAGAGAAAGGATTGCTTTGTTATTATTTAAAACCTTGAATTATTCTGGTTTTATTGCAGAGCAGCAATTCTACAGATACCTCTTCACAATGGAAAATACCAAGCTCTTGGCGCTTGCTATTTGGCAATGGCCTTCCACCTGCACTCTTCTGATCACTTGACAGTTCTGTAAGTCATGTGGGCAGTCTCAAACATCCCTTGAGAAGGTGATTACAATGTAATTGCCAAGCAACTGCAGCTTAATTTGTTGTGTACGTAAATTGTTTATTTAAGAAATATTCACATTCGTGGGTAGCTTAAGAAATTAAGGTAACTTTCACAAATTGACCAAAGAACTATGTTTTGTATAGTTGTTCAATAACTTTGGTTGAACTTCTTTTCTAATAAAATATTTTAAAATGAAAAAACGTTTTTCTTTGGTTAAGTGTCATTGCTATGGAAAAGCTTATGATGTACCTTCTTAATGTCACTGAGAACTTGAGATAATTTTCTTATGAAGGCAAAACCCTATTCTTCCTTGTCAACTGTGGATCTTGACTTTTTTTTCAAAACCTTGGTGATGCAAGCCATACTCAGAAGTGAGTAGTTCTGCCTTGTATATGACTGGAGGTGCCCTGTCAGGCTTTGCCAGCTGTTATAGAATGTTGGTGTGGGGGGAAAACAGCAGGCACGAATTTCTTAAGTTTCTTAAGGGGAGGGTTTGTTGTGTCTTGTGCCTTGACAACCTGTTAACTCGAAGTTAACAGGAAGAGAGAATGGAATGGTGGTCTCCTCTTAAATAAGAGGCTGCTCTAGCACCTGCTGTTCCTTTGGCAAGTTCACATCTGAAAAAAATGGCACCGAGTCACAGAGTACATGGCCTGTGAAGACATCAGGTAAGCTCCGGTTCCTAACATAATGGCAAGATCCCTAAGAAAAAAGTAACACTTGAATGTATGTTAACCGTAAGTGCTATCGTGTTGTAAAGTAATATTAGCTAGGAGTAGCTTTTCTGCTCCCTTAAGATATGCTTCTAGGGCTTCTTCTACATCTAAATCTTGTCATAAATTCATGTGGAAGGCAAGCAATGGAAAATGCTGTTGGACCAGTTCTCTGCTGTTACTCATTGGACTGACTCATCTTCATATCTGTCCTTATCAGGAGCACTTTCCCACTATTGCAATCTATTTCCAGCTATGAACAAGAAGTACGAGGTATGAAATGTAGTATTTGCAAGCAGTTAAAAGATTTAAAGTTCTTACAATTTTGTCACTCTCACGTCTTCTGAAGTTTTCCACACTCTGCAGAGTAAGGATGGACTCCCTGCACTGGATTGCATCAGCCTTCTCATCTCTCAAGTTGGCCCAATTTCTGTGCTACACTGTTAAGTCTGTGGCCTCTCCCCCTTCAGAACAAGGGTGAGTCAAACTGCTGCCTCCTCCAGCTGGTAGGGTGCACCCATGGCAGTGTTACCTTTGTACATTAGAATACTGGCTTTAATTGGCAAGATAACCTTGTCTAACCATTACCAAAGATTCTCTGCTGATTCCATGGCACTCTCTGCAAATTGTGAAGGAGCAGGATGGAATAACGGCTCTACTGCAGAAAAGTCTGCTCTAAATCTTGGGTTATAAGCTACTTGCCAATACTGAGGATGAAGCTTTGACCATTTCAGACAGGCCTTTTTCCCATGCCCTGGGGCACAAGTAATGGTTAGCTTCCCCAACGTAGTGTTATTTATTTAAAAAATAAAAAAAAAACAGGATGTGAATTGTATCTTCAATCTGGTGTTGCAATGACAAGTAGTAAGCACTTGTCTGAAACCCTGGTGACAAAAGGTTGGGCTGCTGCTTTCAGGAATCATCATTGCTGCAATTGGTTATAATTCAAAGAATGTAATTGTAAAGAGTTTCTGGAGTCCAAAAAGTTATTAATTTACCAAGTTGTGAGACAAACACTTTCTGTGGACTCAAAAATGCACTGAAGCCATTTTTCCAAGTGCTGTAAGCCAGAAAAGTAAGGCAAATCAGAAACCTGATGAGGCAGAAGGGCAAGTACAAAAAAATGTTGGGAAGAGGCTATGAGCTTTCTAAGCTACTGGCAGTTCCCTTCAGGTTCTTCTTCAGGTGCAGGGCCAACACAGCTTGTGTTGCTAATAGAGAGGGAGGACCTGAACAGAGGTATGAGGTATGGCTGCATGAGTTGGGTGCAAGAGAAGCCAGAACTGCTCCAGACTTGGGGGACTGGGAGATGTTGCAACAGCAGTGAGTTCAAACAACATAACTGAGAGGGGGGACAACAGTGGAAAAACCACAAGAAGGTGATGGTAACCCATGGATGCAAGATGGTGCAGTTCTGGAGTTGGAAAGTGGGAATTTGCCACAATGTCTTTTTTAGGAATTTGCATAGGTTTCCAGACTATGAAGCTGGTGAGTCAGAATGTAGTCAGGCAACAGGCTGCAGCATGAGGCCAGTCTAATAAGTCTAAACTAGCTCACAGAATGTCAGGAATTGGGAGGAACCTTGAAATATCATCTAGTCCAATGCCCCTGCTGAAGCAGACATACCTAGATCGGGTCACACAGCAAGGTATCCAGACCAGTACTGAATGTCTCCACAGAAGGACACTCCCAAGCCCTCTGGGCAGACTGTTCTAGTGTTTGGTCACCCTCATTATGAAAAAGTTTTTTTTCCTCATATTTCTGTGGGACCTTCTGTGGAGCAAGGAAAGGAAGCACTTGCTGCTTTGACTACTTTCTAAAAGATAAACTCTTCTAGGCTTTTCACTCTTTACCAGGACAAGGAGGTGGGACCCCAAACCTCACTGCAGAAGGCACCAGTGGTTTTATCGTTGGGGTGTGATAGCTGGCAAAAATAAACACAAGTGCTTCTGCAAACATTCCTCTTGAAGATGGGATTTTAAAAAAGTGGCCAGTAAGGCGCAACTTTTTCCCTTTGAAAATCTGCAAGTTTGATCTCTTCCACAATAATTATGGTCCATTGAGCAGCGAGTGCACAAGTCCATGCAGCCCTCTCTGCCCCACAAGACAAATGAGTTGCCTTATTTAATAGCTGTCTACGAACAGTGGCAGGTAAAATAATGAAGCATGTGGACATCTGCAGTAGTCATCCACCTTACGCTTACTTGCAACTCAAGAGAGTACAAAAAGAAATGGAAATACAAATCACAACTGAAGGCATGGATGGCAGAAAGCCCTATCCAAAGGCATATCAAATGGCATAAACAGGCTCTGGTGCTGGTTTCAGCAACAATAGGGTTTATTGCAGTGGTTTTGGCCAGACCTTGAGCTCTCATTATAAAACACTTCTGGTCTTGCAGCTGCACCAACTTGAAAATGATAGCTAAATAGAGTTATAATGTTGTTTGCTCCCCCAACATTGGATAGGAACATCACTAATAATAATGACCAAAAAAAAAAATCTTAAACAAAACAACTCAGGAGATTTAGAGTATTTCAGGGTCATGTCAAGCAATTATTTGGCTTAACTAAAATCATTACATACTGCCCCAATTCAGCTTCACATTGAAGTTACACATAACCCCCAACATGCTTGCATGTAGGAATGAGCTTTGAAACCAAGCTCTCTTAAGATTACAGGTTGCTGCTTATTTTAGCAAAAAATAGCCTTAGATGCCCTGGAGTTCCCCCTTCTCCCAACCTTTACTTTCAGTAAACGTATGATTTGTACAAAACCCTATTACAAAAATATGTAGAATACAAATTCTATATAAAACCCCACAACATCGAACAGATTGAATACAATTTTTTGGTCAATTAAGGTTTATCTGAAAGCATTAGAGAATATCAGCAAGTGCAGAATATACCAGGCTGGAAACCCTATTGAGTCCAATAGAACTTTAAAGCAGCATTCCAGTTTACCTCTTTCCCATCCAGCTGTTCAGGTTGTGACAGGGAGAAGACACGAGGTAAAATACCATTCATACAACACACTGTGATGGCACAATCCAAACCCCATTTAATTAAAGACACCATTCACTTTGTGTACTTTGCACCTGGGCCTTGGCACCCATGAATTACAGGTGACCCTGGGTAGCCAGACATTAAATATCACATTTTTCTTCCCTTTAAAGCATCCATAACAAAATACTTCCCTTTCCCAAAGTGGCTCTGAGCATTTTGTGCATGTTTCATAGCAAACATCAGGATTACCAACCCAACTGGTCAGATTAATAAAATAATATCCTTAGTGGTGTATTATTACAAAAGAAATGTGCAGAGCCCCTCCTAGTTCAAACTACAATATTTAGCATGAATGAAAATATTTGCATAAAACACATCCTTATTATTTTTCCATTTTCCAGTTAAGACAGAATATGAGGAAAACTTAAGGCAAAAACATTTCTCTTTCTGCAAATGAGGCTCTTAACAGTTTCTCTCTCGCATAACGCGCACACAACAGCACATTGTCTGTTTAAAAAAATATTTAATGCTGCCAAAAAAGTATAAAAATACAATAAGAATGGCAGTACAAAACAAAATATTTCCTAATTTATTTCTTTTACATCTTTCTACATTAATACAGGCATTATAAAAACACAAGAGGGCAAATTATTTTGGTTTGCAAAGTAGCACGCTGCTGGTGGTTTCTTCGTCCCCTCGAGGTGGTTTACGCTGTAAACAGATAACTGAGGTCTTCTTGGGTACTTAACAGACCTCACTTTTTGTTCCCGAAGAGGGGTGGGTTCCTGTCTCGCTTTGCATGTCAGTAATTTGCAGTTTATAGCTGCAGAATATTCACAAGTCTCGAAGGCTTTAGGTGTCGGTCAGTCTCGGCCTGTGACATACAATGCAGAACAAAGTCACCGATTCAGTACACAGAACGGAGGAAAAAGAAAAGAATTAAATTATAATAGAGAGCGTGTTTGCAGGCAGCTTTCAACACCAAACACTTTCTCATGCATCCCCTACGGCAACTACCCGCTGTTTCTTGCCTGGAGTGAGCGCTCAACTTTCCCAAAAAGAATTTCAATGTCTCAGCGATAAGGCACGTACTTGCTGGAGAGTTTCAAATGCAGCAAACCACGAGCTCCTGCGTTTAACCCCAAGTCTCTGTGGACTACAGAAGGCTGCACCTCAAAACACTAACATCAACCCTCACAGCTTTGTAGGCTAGTCCTGGAAATAAGTGTTTCTAAACAAAGCTTTCTTGTAGCTGAGGAAGACATATCAGAAGACTGGAGGTTTTGCTTATTCTCAGGGAAGGCTCAGCTCTACTCCAAGGAACACAGAAAAACACCAGCACCAAATATCCAAGCTACTACAAAGTGAAACACTTCTAAGTACTGCAGGCACTACCCTGATTGATAAAGCAGCTTTCTCTGATCAGTTAAGACACATTAAAAAAGATTCTTGCAAGGATTTATCCTTTCAATTTAAATAAAGACTCAGACAGAGATACAATTTTGAACACATTTATTTTTCATACATAAAACTGGAAAACTGACCTAAAACTTTAGGGGACAACAAAAAAGCCCAGGAAGAGTACTGCGAGTCACATCAACTTTGCAAATATTGTCCTCTGACTTAAGCAACTTGGCCAACAGAAAACTAATGTCACTAGTAATTTAGTTTCTCTTGTAGTCCTCAAGTGTCTCAGGTTTGACAACAAAGCCCAAGAGCAAAACTACCAAATTTGGTTAACATTCAATAATCTTAAAGCTAGCCAGGCTTTTTAATTGCCTGCACAATCCAGTCACACAGGCATGAGTACACATTTGCACCCCTTTTCAGTGGGATAGAAACCAATGCCAGGAAACCATTTTGCTCAAAGTATGACAGAATAAGCTGCTGCTTCACTTGCAGCATTTTGCTTCCATAAAACATATCCATCAGTATTTCAAAGCACTACATTATGCTGAACTCAATTGTTTCACTCAATACATTCCAAGAAAAAGACAGATGTACCATCACTCCAAGCAGACTGTCTCTGCACTAAGAGCAAAAAGCTAACCAAAAGAACCAATTCCAAATTTGCAAACCCCTCGTGATGGTGTGATCCACATTTAATAGTGATTTTTTTTGGTAAAAATGTGTAATTTGTACACAAGTGTTCATTCTAGAGTCAAATGCTGGTTAATCAGATACTAAGAAATCCACTACACATCCAATATTTTGACTGATGTACTTCCAGAGTAGAGGGGAAAAAACCCAACACGGTAAGACTTTGCATTTAGTGCAACAGGACTTGAAAAGCAGCAAAGGACCAGCCATCAGCCTGATGGGAACTGGGGTAAGGGGGAGGCAGGAGAGGGCTCAGAAGGCACATCCTTCATTTTTACTCTCTTTATCCATTCCCTATGATAAAGGTCACTGGGATCAACAGTTCTTTATTTTAGCCTGTATTTGTAGCTATTTAACACCCAAGTTTTGCACAACTGCCACAAACTTAAATCCTACAGAACAAAGCATTTATTTCATGGGCTCAATCTGCAGTAAAGAAAAACAAGCCTCCCCAAGATTCGAGTTTTGAGAGATTACTCACAGGCTAGAAAAAAAAGTTTTATCCAAATTGTTTCCTGGAATATACTAAGGGATCTAATGTTTAAATTTCCTTTCCACGCTCACGCTGCCATGGACAATTTACTGTACAAAATAGTTCTGTCCAAAACTTGTATTGGTTCATGGCCTTTAAATTATTAACAGTTAAGACCCTCAAGATACTTACAATCATGTAACCAAACCAAGGGTTTCTTTTACAGATCAACTGTTGATTGTGCAAGTCCTTATTGCACCAAGAAGGCTGACAAAGTATGAAATGATACAAGATGGCCTCCTCCTGTCCTGCCCCACACAGAAAAAAAGGATGCCTCAAGATGGAGAGAACAAAAAAAGCCAACACTTTAAGATGGAATCAGGAAAAAAATTCAAGTGACAACTTGACAGACACAGTTGGAGCTCAGTATCTATTGGGTCCTGGTGGCCCATGACATCCTCATGCCAACTCAAAGGCAGTAAGTGACAGAATCATTTCAATGAAGGTTATGCCTGCACTTTTTCCTTAGGTGCTTTTAAGTAATTAGAATGAAAACCTGAATATTATAAAAGCATTTGATTACATTCCACATGTTTTTCCATAACCAAAATATAATTTCTAAGGCACAGACTTTGACACCTAGTCAGTAGCAGCTGACACTGAGAAACCCATCTTTCCCAATTGAAAGAAAATAATCTTTCTCTAAGACCCTTATTGCCTTAAAGAGTTACCGTGGATGTAACAATTAAGAAATGTTTTAAAATACATATACTGCTGGCCTATACCGTGCCACAACCACCAGTGTGTCACTTTGTTACTGGAGCTGCAGGTGGTCAGTAACACCATGGGACAAATCATCCTGGTTTGCCAACAAAAAATTTCCTAAATTCACAACCGCGTGTTCTAAGAAGCTACACTTGTTTTCCTTATCTAGGCCCTCGAGCATTTGTTTACTACTTATAAACAGTGTAGTCCAAAATAGTATTAGTTATTGTGAAATGCCAATTTCAAAGAGTAAACTCAGCTTCACTTTGCCTAGTAAATGTCAAGCAGTTTGGGCCCCATGCCCACTATGTTACTACTAAGCTTGAATTTACTGGAAACCTTTCAAGTTAATTCCTCTGGATAAAGAGTAGAGGTTCTTTTGGTATTTTTCAGCAGTAAATCCAAGAAGTGTTACATCCAAGGAATAACAGGAAGGAAAAAGAACAAAAAACAAAAGAAAAAGAACAAAAATAAAGTGCCCCCTCCAAATCCAACAAAAAGGAAAACGGAGGGGGAAAATACAGCTTCTCTGAAGTCACCCAACAAAGCAATGCTTGAATAAATAAAATCCAGGGGTCAAAAACCAGTCCAACACTAGAAATTATTACATCTCTGCTTGAATGACAGCAAGCTACATACAGCCACAAATGATCTCTGTGCTCAAGGAGAATTTAAAGGACAGAGAGTGGTTTTGTAATTACTATTTAGAAAGTGTTATTGTCCAACTGATGGAAAGAGGGTGCTCAACAACTGTAACGTTACTGTAGCATAGGTATTCCCAACTTACTAGTCATAAAGGGGTTTAAAGTTGTGCCTCTCTAATATAGTGCTGGGGAACCTGAAAAGTAACTCTAGACTTTGTGAAGGTAGCTCATACAGCTGAGCATCGCAGGTACAGAGAGAATAACAACAATATTTGCTTTCTATTACAACCAAAGTCCAACTTCAGTTTCGTTTGGTGTGCGCATTCTACATCTGCTACTGACAAATGGATTTCATTCTTCCTAGCAATTAAAATCTATAGACACACAAAACATTGTTTCACATTTAATGGAATGTCAGAAATTTAACAATGTTGGCCTTCAAACAGTTGCTGAAGTCTAAATACACGAATCAACAGTTTGCTTCTCAGTGGGGGCTAAGTTCTTTAAAAGCCCTGAGAGAAAAACCTTAAATTTCCAAGTCTCATTTAAATAACAAAAACTACCAAAAAAAAATAAATAAGGAATGCAAATCAACAGAGTAAAAATTGGTAAGTGCTTCATCAGACCCCTAGCTGCTCTTATGAAATTTGAGAGTCAAAATATGGGGAATGGTTGCACTATTATTTTCATGCACAAATCAAAATTACATTCAGCTTCAAAATCAACTTCTTTTTGGTCAGAAATTTGTACAAACTGAGCTTTTAAAAGTACAGTGAACTACAAAAAGATTAAATATGCTTTTATAAAATATATTTATCCTAGGTCATAAGAATATAAAATGTTTATGTTCATGTTTACTAGTACATTACACATTACACACATTTAAGTATAACTTCTTTGCATTATAATGTAAATGATACAACACTGTTTATTGCTTATGTCAGGCATGTAAATTTAAATCCAGCCAGCCTTCCGTAGCTAAACCTTTGCAATTCAAGGTTTGCTTAAAATCTGGTAGAACACCATTTTAAAAAGTGTAGAAACGGTTGCAGCAAGTTTGTACCTGCTCATATAAACAAAAAAAACAAAACAAAACAAAAACCCATCAACTCTGTTGGGGGACAGCAGTTCATTCCAGCACTGCTCAGCAGTGGAAAGTCCTGAGATGTTGACATGGGATCAAGTTTACAACACTTCTCTATTGTATTTAACACTCTGCACCCATTCTGGGCAAAAGGAGTTTACTGCTTAGAGTTACACCCCCAGTCATCAACCTGCAGCAAAGTCGGCTGCTGGAGGAGACGGGCTTAGTCTTTACTTACAAGGAATGTTCTTAAAAATACATTTTCCAGCAAGAATAAGCACCAACTAAAATCAGTGCGCCAAACCCAATCATAGTGAGAATAGGTTTCCAATATAACCACCTTTTTCTTTTTCTTTCAGTCTCATTTAGCTTCTGCTTCATCTGCTGCAGCTTCTGTGCAGTGTTAGCTATTCTATCCTCTCGCAGTCGTTTTCGGACAGCACTTAAAAA
>VZTY01006115.1:495706-591817 GCA_013400935.1 Turnix velox
GTCGTTCGGACAGCACACTTAAAAAGAAAAAAAAAAGATAAATTTTAAATTGCAGAACAGGAAGAGAGTCCATCAAAAATATTAAAGCAAACCTCTTATCAACACACTCCCAAATTCAGCAGTAGCATGAGCAGCGGTATATAAGATAGAAACTAATCAATCTTTATTCCATTTTAACAACCTTGATGAGGACAGTTTCAGGTCAGTGACGACCTGAGAAGTAAGGAAATGACTTACGTAAAGATGGAAGTGGTGCCTGACCTACGTGCTCAGCGGGAAATAGAATTAGATCAATTATCGGAGCTTAATCTTTCACCCTCATCAGTGCCCCATTCAACAGCTGATTTATTTTTTTTTCACAGAGGTGGCTTTTATAGGCAATGTCAGGGACAATGTGCAAACACTCACAGTACTAAAGTGTGTGCTTCCACGGCAGTTCACTCTCGCCTCACTGATACATTGATCCCAACCTGCTCATGTCTGCATGAAAATTTAATAGTTCTCATTCCAGGCTGTAAATCAAACCCCGATCAAGGACATAGGCTAAAAATCAATGGTGTATTGTTAAACTACTGGGGTCGCCTTGTCATTCTTGTCTCCAAGAGCATCCTCAGAGTCTCACAGAAAGCGTAACTTTGGCATAAAAAAAACACTTAGACCTAGTACACAAACACCTCCTCTCAAGCTGCAGTCTCCCCTCCAGCACTGCTCAGCTCATTCCTGGCCACAGAGTGCCTCAAGGCAAAGCAATTTGGATGGCACCTCCAAATCCAGCAGCTCACAGCTCACTATCCCTGAGGAAGAGCAACTCAGAAGACAAATTCAAATGGCCCAGCTAAATCCCAGAAATCTATCCACAGGGGTAGATTTTACATAAGTGAAAGGCAACATATGGCTGCAATGACAGAATTGCAATCAGATAGAAAGTGGTAGGTGATTAAAACTTCATGCTTCTGTATTTTTACACACAGAAGTTAGCATTGTATTTGAAATTTGGTATTGAATTATTCTGGGCACTTTTAGGACCCAATTCACACTGTGCAACACTTCACAAGCAGTTTGTACAAAAAAGGCTTCCAAGCATAACCTTTAGCTGCTTCACTATGAGAATTTTTCATCTCTCAGCCTTTAAACAAAAAAAAGACAGTCAAATACCACTCTTTACTAAAGAAAGACCTTGAAGGTTATTCATGATAAGAAAAGCATACAATAATTCAGCCTCTTTAGAGAGTGTAATCTGCCTTCTGCAGGGTTTCCTCATTTTGCCTACCTTTCAATGTTTCCATCTGAAATATCTTGAACTTTAGTGGACAGGTCAGTATTTATTTTCTCCATTTGATCTTTATTCTCCAGGCCTATGCTGTTCCCATTGTACTTCTCTGTGGTGATTTTGGTTGGGTGTGAAGGAGACTGCTCAGAACTTGGTGCTTGGTCCTCTTTAGAGAGCTCCTTCCACCGTTTCTGCAAACAAGTAAAATATATTTCAAACATTCCCCTAACACAGAAATCCTCTTTGCCCAAGATGTTTTCCCACAGAAATGTTACAGAAATAGATTAAAGTAACTGCTTGCTCAAGGAAAAAAGATAATTGCTAGATGAAAAAATAAGGTGAAGATGCATATTGTCCAACAATGATCCCTTTTCATATTTCTCCAGGATGATGTTACTGTGAAGGTATAAGGCTTCAGGTTTTGTACTGTCCACAGCAGCTTCACAAGGAGAGAGAAAATTGGGTTAAACAGCCCTGCATTCTTCAGCACTTTCCATCTCCCTTTACAGGCCTATGCTGTGCTGTTACCCATCACAGTAGCACCAAGAACTCCCTAAAAAGAGAGAACTGAAGGTATCTGCTACCAAAATTTTAAAAAGAAATTTTAAAAATTTCTTCTAAAGTTGTGGTCTACTTTTTCATTTGGTGGTCCATGAACCCAGAAATTGCACCATAAAACAGACAGTCACCTTATTTTGAGAACTAATCTGACACGAGATGGAAAAAAAACCCCTTAAAATAACAGAAGTAAAACTGGTTTGCTATAGTTCTGTACCAATGGATAACTGTCCTAATGATTAAAAGTCAGGAGGCTTTCCCACTAGAAAATTTCATGCAGAAAACGATTTAGAAAGGCAATTAGAAAGAAAGGGATTGTCCCTAAAAAAAAGCTTTTCTTTCACACAAATGGACCAGCATGCCAGGACAGAGAACACCATGGGGGAAGGAAGAGGGTATCAGTTCCTTCTAAACATCTATGGTAAGAAAGATGAACTGAAAATTGACACTTCATAAAACGAGCGTTAGATTCTCATCTATTAAGTCAATTCAAGACTTTTGTTCTAAAGTAAACACCAAATTCAAAAATGGATTTAAAAAAAACCCAGAGTTACTCATAAATTAACTACTCTGACTACTGAGTCCTCTGTTGCAGGGGAGCTTCTAGTATAGATCTATAATTCACAAAGTGGGTCTTCCTGCACAAGAGACTTCACTCGCAGAGGTTTTAGGTGTTTTGTCTTAATTAATAAATAAATAAAACAAAAAAACGCCACACTCCAAAAATAAACTGCCACTTAGCAGACCCATCTTACTGTCACAGAAAAAGGCCTTTTGGTTATATCCATAAGAGACTTGCTGACTAAGATAAATACCGATTCCATCTGATGTGATAAGCCACAGAGGAAGAACTGAAATTAGAGACAGTTTTACTACTCTTGGGAAATGGAAGGAATTTCCCATCAAGAATTCTATTTTAACCACATAGCTCAAATTCTGGTAATGTAGTTTAAGTATCTAAAGACTATGTGAATGGCAGAACTAGTAAAATAATGCACAACTTGAAGGAGACCAACAAGGAGGACTATGTTGCTAAATTACCTTCTCCATTTTATGGTAACACCTGCATTTTCACAAAAAAAGGAACAACAATAAAGTGTCTCATGAACTGAAGAACTACACTGCATCTTGTGAAAATATGTCTGGGAGAAATAAAGTGAGGAAGTTTAAAAAACACAACTGTCCTTAACCGAAATACTCATGTAGGGGAGCTAAGACGTTGGGTGTGTATTGCCTCTGGGAATGAATGGACACACTGAATGGTGCAGTTGATGGAATTTTAAATAGGATTTTTGCATTCACAAGCTTCCAATACAAAATGGTAAAATTTTTGTTCTCTGCCTGCAGAAGAATTTAACCTTCCCCGACCTTTCAAAGCCACAAATTTGGGACTTTCAAAGTGCAAGACTACACGCTTCAGCAGATTTTTCCAAAGGAGATACACTAAGTTATTTTACTACATTGCTGAAGCAATATTGTCTTTATTTCAAAGGAATTTTACAGAAATGAGTACTTCCCTCTTGTTCCCTTCATACAGTGTGGTGGTGTAGTATTATTAAGCAGCAAGTAATTGCTTCAGCTCCTGCACCAAGCAGCTGCTCTGCAACCACGCATCTCAGCAGGGCAGCAGGGCAACCCTGGTAAACATATTATCCTTTATTTGGGCCAGGTGCTAAATGAGGTGAAGAAACTCCTCACCCCCACAATATAGGTATTGCAGTTGTAGCCATTAGGTGTAAGAAAGTAAAGGTTCAAGTATACCTTGTGTTTACTAACTTCTAAAATCCATGGAGATACCATGGATGAACATTTGCATAGAGCTTTATTAGCATTCAATGACTCAATGACTTTGTGGTCTCCCCATCTCTAGTCACACTCTGAACAGCACAACTCTTTGTTCTGCACAGGGGAAAAAATTATCTGGCTGACTTTGAAGGGAGAAACAGTCCTATTAAGTACTATCAATTGATTTTCTGCACATGACCCTGAGGCCTGAAGAAAAAAGCACTATGACAACTGCCTGTGCTGGAAAAAGAGACTGGTTTAACAGAGATAATCTGAATAATCCTAATGGGAAAAAAAAAAAAAAACACCACACAAAAACACACCGAAAAACAAAGGCACTCTCTTAGTATGAAGAAGTAACACCTAAACCTGACAAGAAGTATCCTGAGTTGACAGTGCTCCCTTGCATTTAGAAACAAGAAATCCAGTGATATAAATGGGCAAGCTGGAACCAGAGCTGCTTACAGTTTAGAACTTGGCTTTTTATAAACCAAAGTGGCAAAATTATCAGGGAGAAGACCCTAACACCTCCAGAAATCACTTCCAGAAAATATGTTAAACTGCTGTTATTATTAATATAAAAATGCAGTCTTCTAGGCATACACTGCAGATGTCAGACTAGCAGCACACTACCTAAATGTTTATAAGTAGCTGCGTAAAATACTTCTTTACATAGCAGGTCGAGAAACTTTGTCAAAAAGAAGAATCTAGCAACTACGAGAAGTACAGGAAAGAGGAAATGTGTTTCAGCTCATTCACTTCATTCATGATTTTTAGAAAATGGCAAAATAAGAAATATCTAACATATGAAAGCAGAAGTAAGCTTCTGTCACAGCCTCTTTTCCCAGCCTTCCCTCTCACATAGCTCCAAACTTTTAAATTAATTGTAGCTACTCTACCAAACCTCATTAAATTTAGTTTGCAAATGTAAATCTGTTTGCCCCCAGAATCATTGTATTTTGCTAGATTCTACTAACTGTAACACAAATTTAAAAGGATATAGGGGAGTGGGGTATGGAAATAGAAACTTAACTAAGAAAACATGATCCACAGAATCAGGAAAATTTATCTTTGGGAAAATACATAGCAAAGATCAAGAAATCCTAAAAAGATTCTTGCTACCTTCTTAAAGTGATACTGGCCATTACCTCTGCTTTTCAGTACTGAAGATGCAGATTTAACCTTTTCTTTTTAAAAAAAAGCATTTGTAAAGACAAGTTATTTTTATATTCTACCTTAAGAGGAGACAAATACATAGGATTTAAAGGTCAGCTGACAGAAGGTGCATCTATTCTGGCTAAACACCACTAAGTTACATATTTTAAAGTAATTTGCAATGTAATTTCAACTACTGTTAGCAGTCTACATTTAGTTACTGTTAGCAGTTTATGGTTAAATACACAAAACTAAACACTCACCTGTATAGTTGAATCACCCATTATAAATTTTGCTCCTTCTATTACAGCCATATAAGAAAATCTTAGCTGATCAGGAGTCTGGATAAGTCCCATTCGGTATTTTCTCATATCCAGTAATACTTTCTTAATGTCTACAGAAAGTGGGTCTTTTTTTTCCATCTGCAGAGAAAGTTACATCAAGCGCATCACTACTACTCAGAAACAACATATAAAAATTATTACAAGTAAAAATTCGTCTGAAAATACAATGTAATAATTAATTTCATCATATTATGTTTCTGTTACTTACACAGGAAATTAATATCTCCAAATGCTTTCTAAATGGTTTTTACAGGAAAAGCAAACCACGCAACAAAAACTTGTTATGAACAGATCAACGAGCATGTATTAACCAAATAAATCAGTACCCTAACATAAAGTCTTAAAATTAAGGAATTTAGGTACACTGTATTTTATTCAGGCCTGTATTTGTACTTTAAAATAGGACTGCAAGAGTTAGAGCCATGAAGTACTTATTTCCTAATGCTCCTGAATGGAACAGTAATTTGGAATGACTGGACATGGCAGAAATTTCCTCATTTAAGGCATAATCCCCAATTCAAGCAATGCACACACTTGTGTTTTTAATCACATCTCTGCACTCCTTGTAACATTCACTCTAATTCATCTAATGTTGAAATATACTTGGATCAAAACTAATGTTTTTCAAAATGCTTCAAAAAAATTCAAATAAAGCAAACCAGGAGACAACTGTCTTGGAATTCCTGTGAGATATTCCATGTTTAGAGAAGACTTATATTTTCAGTTGTCTCAATTATACTCAACAAACCCAATTTTAAGTTTGTTTTTTAAAAAAAAACAAAAACAACAAAGCAAACAACAAACTGACAACAAAAATAACAACTTCTACCCTTTCCTATACATATCATATAGAAAATTAAGAGAAGAATCCTCACTATTTGTAATATAATTTAAATAACATTTATAAATCCAGCTTCAAGAGCAGTGCTTTTAATCCATCTAAATATGTAAATTAAAAAATAATAATAAAAAAAGTATGTTGTCTTAAAGTTTACACTGACATGTCCTTATCTTCTAAAATCTTCTGACCAAAAAGGGGATGGGAGGCAGTAAGAAAAATAGACTCCAGAGAAGAAAAGGAGTGACAGAGAAAATGAGCAAACACTTACCAGAAGAAGACAAGTGTCTACTAATGAAAATGTGCCAGAACGTCCTATCCCTGCACTGCAGTGAACCACTGCAGGTCCATGTTCAGGATTCAGGGAACCAGACTCTCGGACTTTAAACAGGAAGTTCAGGAATGAAGCTGGGGATTCAGGAACTCCAAAGTCTGGCCAAGTCGTATAATGAAAATGAAATATCATCCTGGACTCACCACTCTAGAAATAAAAATAAAATAAACAATACAACAATACTTTTCATTTCTTAGCACTCATTTCCACTATCAAAATAAATAGCTATTTTCTATTTCAAACATCTCTTTGCTTCAAGTTGGATGACACCCAATAGTACAATCTGAAGCAGTCTGTCAACTGATTTGGTAGTTTTCCCCCCATACACATTTATTTCTTCTTCTCAGATTTCCAACATTACAGCTTGTTTGCTTTACTAATCGCTCACAAATACTTTTTTCTCTACCATTTATGCAGTTTAATGGATGACAGCAGATACTAGACTGTGAGCATTCTTATGACTAAAAAAAAAACTTAATTAGCATTGCAGACACTCTCCACTCTTGCTCAGTGCAAGTTTTAATATGGAGAGAGGTATTAACATCATCTTTTTACTAAGCAGACCACTCAGAGGGGCAGGAAGCTTTATGGAAAAGGCCCAGAGGAACCCACATAGCAGCGTGCCAAGCAAGACTTTTGCTGGATTTAATCATTGCAAGAAAGAAAGGATTCCAGAAGCACGCAGCTCCTCTCCTAACATCACCAACTAACCGGTGGTATTGAAATGAAAGGAGGAAAGCACATTTATCCCCTGAAAAGCTCTGAAGACAGATTTGGATCATGACTTCACTGAGCTCCCTTCAGACCTGCTGTTAAATGCTACTCCTTGCATCCCTTCTTTTTTTACTACAGTGGTTTTGTGACAGGATAAAACCAACTGAACCTTTCTGAAATGCCCGAGTTATGTCGGTGATCAAGCTATCTCCATTTCATCATATTTTCCACATGGATTGAAACCTACATAAAACCCTGAAAAGTTGGAACACAGGAAGATTTGAAGTCTTAATATATTCCAGAATAGCTAGTTTTCTTCTTCAGCAAAATACAGCTTTGAAATTAAAATAAATTCTACTGTTCATCTTCTGTTCAAGCTGTTTCCATTTCTTATGAGGTTCAACTTATAAAACTCCTTTGTGAAGCTAAAATATTCTGCAGTACAAAATACTCTCCTGTTTTACCTTTTGCCTTCAATGCCTGATACTACATGACTGACAGTACTTAGTACATAGAAAACAGTGGATATCATTATGACTCAACTCACTCCCAAATACAGAGTTACCCTCCAGGAATATTGTCTTTTGGCTAAGAGCTCAACAAGGACAACAGAGTCTGACCCACCATAATGAGAATGTAAGTACACAGTAAGATTTCAAATGGAGTGGACAGGGTGAGCAACTATCAAGGCTTAAATTGTTTAAATATATCAGGACTTGTCTTGATTAATTGTGTGAAGAAAAGCATTAAAGTCTTGATTCTGAACTGAGATCTTCTTACTGTCCCTATTTTTTCAACTAGTAGATTAACTCATTAACTGCTATAACCCGTTTGTTTATAACTATTGAGATAAATATTTTTATAAGAAACCTGGAAATAATAAAAGACATTGCTTTAGAGTATTACCTTCTATTTTGAAGAAAAATAACTCATCAATTTATAAACAAATTTAAGAGGAATATGGGTAAAGTAAATGTTAAAGATGAGTATTTATGTGAATTTTTTTGTAAATCTAGATGATCCTTTGAAGTAGTAATTGATACTTTCCCTCAAGATTCTTAAATAGTATTCCAGACAAAAGTCTCCCTTATACCTCAAAAATGCCCTCTTCTATAGAAAACCAAGTGTATGTTTTTTTAAAAATCTCATACTGTGACAAATATTAGTACCCTTCTCCTAAAAAAAACAAACCATGAGTGCTTCAAGCACGCAGGGTCACCCTGCTCATACACTAATCCATAAATAGGTATTTCTAACAGTGCAACTAAACAGTGCTGCTGTACATCTCATTCAGCTCTAACTCACATGATTACTTATTTCTTCCTCTCCATACTGTACAAAGGCTTGATCCATCCCACAATTTTCCACCACTTCAGTTCAAAAATATCTAGTGTCCTCATTTGATTTCATGAATCCTCTGTTCAGTGCACTGGAACTGGCTGGCCTTCTTTGAACTTGCAGTTTCTAATCATACAGTCAAATCCCATTTGAGTATTTCAAACCTCCCATATTTTCTCCCTTAAACTGAATGGTTCTTTCGAGTGGTGCTTGGCAGACAAGCTGTACAGCTGAAATACTATCTCTCTGTCAGGGTCTGTACCACCCTTTCTCAAAGAAACTCCCCCTCTGTCACTGAGCCACACACCACAGATAGCACTTCCCTGAAATGATGCAGGACTCTAATGAAAAAAGGTTTGGCTTGCTAAAGATTCACAACTGCTGATGGACAGAAGTTCAATTTTAAAGAATAACTCATTTTATTTCAAGTGTCATCACGAAGCTAAATATTCTTTTATAGAAAAAAGCTGGACTTGAAGACTCAGGCAGTTATATAAAATGGTATACTCTGGAAGTATCTTGCTGCACAGTAAGCCAAAATCAGCTTCTTCTACAACTACAATACATTCTTCCAAATTTCATTCCCTGAGACTAGTCACAGAAAAAAGAAAAAAACCTAGAAAACAATCCTTCAGTAATCATGGGACAACATTTGAACAATGAATTTCAGTGGGATAATCAAGGGATGATAAATCCCAAGAGCTATATACTCCAGGTTACAAGAAGGCACCCACATGAGGATTTGAGCACAAAACCAGTATAATGGCATAAGATTAACCTGCATCAAAACAAACCTAGTTATAACCTTTATTCATTCGAATGCCTGGCAAAGATGTTTTCAAAATACTTGTAAAAATGGCAATGAGGATAATGTGGCCGAATAATCCTCACAAACATTCAGTTGGGTTTTTTGTTGTTTTTTATTTTTTTTAATGTGTGTTATTTTTAAATAACTAGTGCATATCCTGTAAGCCCACTGCACCTGCAAAAACACTTGACACTTCAGTCTTATTTCTGTGCTCACAAAGAACAAAATTAAGGCTTGCTGCAGTTCGAGAAGGGGACATGAAACCATCAGAAAACTCTTCCAAACAACACAGAATTGTATACATACATGCATCTGTGTACAAACTTGCCTCTAGATCCTGTAACATCACCTGCCATGAGACTGCTTGCCTCCACACACAAAAGGACTTCCATAATATGGTCACAAAACTTAGCAGTCCCATCCAATACAGCTATTTAACAGATTTAACAAAAAGCTCTCAAATATTTATCACATCTCCAGTATACTGGGAAACTTTGCTTCAAGTAACAGAACTGCTTCACATGTAAATGATTACACATCTTTTCACATGAGCCCATTATTTTCCTTCTACCCTTATTTTAAAGCAGAGGGAAGGTTTATGGAAGCCTTTAGTCTTTTCTCAAGGAGCTCTGAACCCAAGCAGTAACAGTGGTTCATCTTCAGAAGAGCTGACAATTGACATCAACAAAGCAATGCAAGATACACATGAACCCTAGTGGAAAGGCAGTTTTTAACTTCTATATACTAAAATGCAGACTGGGTCTAGCAAAACAAGGAAATCCCACAATAACCACCAGCGAGACAAAGCACATTAGGAGAATTTTCAAAACTTTTGGAAAGGCACCAATAAACACCATCTCCTCTCCAAAACATTACTGGACTACATTAGCCACAACAGGAGAAACAAATGTTTGCCTAAAAAAGACATAAACAAACAAACCATCATCAACTGCCTTGATCTACTCCTAACAGCATCATCCCCCTCCATCCCCTGTATTTCTGACTGCTTTTTAACAAAACAAAACAAAAACACCACTAACAAAAACAACCAAATATTCAGAGTTTCTTCTCATCAGTTACAACAGTAAACAAACATCCACTCTTCATCCATACACATTTTACTTACTTAGAGAGACTTCTTGAAATAACACAAATTTACTTGACTTCGGAATGGTTGTATTATAAAGACAATTGTATTTTCAAGGAAACACTAAAATTTCTCAAGTATTCTTGGAATTAAGAGATTATTTCTTTAGTGAGTCATTTTATATTCCAGGCGTCAAGTGGCTAAATGCCTTACTGCTCTGGCTCCACCAAAGCTCCCTCCAGAGTAACTTGTACAAACATGGTGAAGCTCACATTTCAAATTACTGTGAATATTCTTTTCCCACAAGTTTCACAGTATAATTACTAAATTCTTACAGTAAGCTGCACTTCACATTTGCAGCATGTTTTCTGTTTGAGTAACCAAGGATGCTCTACTTCTTGTAGCTGTTTTATACAAAAAACATTCTATGAATTTAATATCTCTGGAGCTTTACAGGAGTGCTAGGGCATTGAAATAAAACCTCATTGCAGTAGTTTGCTAAGTATTTGTGATACCGATTAACATGATGTATAAGAGACTCTCTAGAGCACTGACAGGTGAGCATTACCAATCCAAAGCAAAACTACAAATTTAAGGTTCCAGTAGCTCCAATTCAGAAGCCTACTATAGCGTTCAGTATGCTATTCCTCAAGGGATTGCTGCACATTCCACCTAATGTTACATCCAAGTATAGAAATGTAATGAAAACTGTATCCTTTAAGAACTTTAAGATGAGGGGCCCAGTATCAGCCAGTCAACTCTTATGAAGTAGCCTCTTCAGTAGTTAGAAAACTTGCCTCAGCTTTCCAAAAAAGAAAGTTACTCTGTCTCAGACACCAGTTTGCCAGCACTGACCCTCTTTTCTTTGCCTTTCCTGTCAGTAAACAAATAACTAAACAGAAATTCTTCAGGTCAGTAGGACAGAATTTCAGAAAGTTCTTCTTATGTTGAACAGACTAAGAAACAATATGCCAACTTTTATCTTGCTGATCTCATGAGGGAGGTTTTGAATCAAGAAAAATTACCACAAGGTACTGTTACTAATGATTCAAATAATTTTGACCAAATACATCAAAGTTTAGTTCTACAAAACAATATGTAAAGGAACATCTTCAAGCTTTCCTTTCCCAAATCCACTGACATGCCAACCTTGAGTAAAACTTGCCAGAACAGCACTTGCAATTAATATAAGGCAAGGTTTATAGGGAGAGAGAGAGTATCTTACAAGACATGGCTGGAACAAACAGACAAGTTCTTCAATCCTGTCTTCAGCTCTGAAACAGAAGCAGCAAATTCCAACCCAAGCTCATGCCAGGAACAATTTTTTTGAGTGCAACTTGATTAAATTGTCAAAGTGCTTAATTTTTAAGACAAAAGGATGGTTGGTCCTGTGGAGTAAGAGGGGAGGTAAGCAAGAGTTAAGTTACTTATCTACATCCCTACCCCAGAAAACAGACATAGCTGGACTGAGTTATCTGGAAAATTTATGTTCCATTTTAAAAAACCCCAAACCCCAGTAATTATCGAGTCCAATTTCTGATGATCAAAAGAAATAAGAATTTTCAACTTTTAGCTTACTCCTTTTAGAGCACCTCTTACAGCTTCTCTTAGAATCACCACTATCAATTATAATGCCAAGTTTTTAAGTAGTGTCAAATGGAAAATAAGTAGAAAAATGCAGAAGCTGTTACCTCTTTTAATGTATAGTTAAATTCAGATCTAACTCACACACCTATATGCCACACCTACATCTCCAATCCTATCAAATACAAACCACATAAAAATTTTCAGTGTAGGTCATACCTGTAGTTCAAACCTGTGGAGATAATATTCTATGCATCTTTTACTATACACTGAAGTCCAGGAATAAAAGCTATACAGATTAAGAAAAGCTTACTTTGGTATTTTCTAATTGCAGTAGATGTACTGTGTAATAGGATTTGATGTCTTCAGATACTAGCCTCACACGGAAACCTGTTTCACTGAATGTCATAACTTCCTCTTCTTTTGTTGGCCAGTATTGTGCACACTTCACCTAATTGATTTTATTAAAAAAAGAGAAAAAAAGAAAAATCTGGTTAAGCATCCCATTATCTTGGACTTCGTATGATTAGATTCTCAGACCCCGTTATTCAATATAGTCGGCTTAAGTGCCTGCTCCCAGTTTGAAGAATTCTCAAAGACCATAATGTTTACAGTCAAATTACTAAATTGTTTCAATAGCTATCATGCACTCTATATTTAGCCGTTTATGGTTTCTTTCACCAGTTTGAAAGATGTATCTGGCATATTGAGATACACGCCTCTCCCTTTGCCCACCTCTACTCTGCAATGAGATCTTTACTCAGTTATTTCAATAACATTTCCCCCCCTCTCCATTTCTGAGGACCGCATCTGCACACTTACGTAACTCATCTAACAAATGCAGTTTTCCTAGCCGAATGCTAGAATTTTCCAGTGAAACTAAAGAATAAATTAACAAAGCAAGGCAAAGCTGTCTCTTGCCCTTTATTCCTCTTGCTAAGCACTCAAACTTTCTCTAGGAAAATTTCTGGATAAGTAAGTGACCTTTTAATGGACTAGTCAAATACTTTTGACTAACAAACCGACTGTGAATAAAATCCATAAACCTCAAATGACATCAACTTATAAACTGAAATCCACAGTGGTTTTAGGTATCTTAGCAGAACAACTACATCATAACAGAAGAGCAGTGCATTTTGCTTTTATACCATCAGCTGTAAAGAATTGAAAATAACCAGATCAATTTGACAGTTGCTGGGCAGTAGCTTGTTTTCATTGTTCCAAACAGTTAAGATCAATATACAGCAAGTACGCTACTCTCTAATATTTAGGAGACACAATCTAAAGATACTGTAATTTAAAGTTCTTTTTCATGTTGCATTTTGTCCTAAAGCATCTTAAGACTCCTTCAGCTGCCATCTAATTCCTATCTACACATCTTCCTTTGTCAGGGTGTTCATTTCACATTTCTGGATGAATGCTTCTAAGATTCTGTTTGCACTGAATTGAATTTTGTGTCAGAGCTCCATCACTTTATCCTTATATTTAATACATGTTATGCCGTTAGTCCTTTTAATGTAAAAATCAAATGTTGTTCACTTGTATTGAAATTATGCAGCTTACTTTACGACTCTAGGTCTAATATTACTTACTGAGTCTTTTTCAACAATTCTGTTCAGCATGACAACTGCTTTGGTTTGCTGTTGCCATACCATTAGCCAAAAGTGACAACACGTATTAGGCAGCGGACCCTGCATAATAAAGGGAAAATAAAAAAGGGGTGAGCGAGAACATGTATACAAAGTAGTGTTTGAACAAGCTAACAGTTCACTGTGCAAAACAGGAAAAAGTCTTCCTCTGAAACGCTTAAACAAATTATTAAAAGAATGATGGACATGACAGGCAAGAAAGTAACACAAATCATTCCAATACTTAAAAGCTGGCTGTTTGGTTTTTTCAAAAAGAAAGAAAGAAACAAAAGAACCCCACACCACCAAAAAAGAACTCAAAACCAACCCAATCCACAGAGGAGTAAGAACTCAGGAATGTTTCATTTTGGGCATCAATACTATTATCATAGAATAATAAGTTGGACTGAGTTGAAAGAGGCATTCAGAGGACATCTACTCCTCCTCCCCCTGCAGTGAGCGGATCAGGTTGCTCAGAGCTTCATCATGCCTGGCCTTGAATGTCTGAAGGGATGGGGCCTCCACCACCTCTCTGGGTAATCTGTTCCAGTGTCTTGCCACCATCAGGGTGAAAAAATCATTCTAATTTCTAATCTAAACCTGCCCTGCTCTAGTTAGAAGAGGTGCTGTGCTGTTAGAAGAAGAGGTATGTTCAAAAGGTAAAAGATAAAAGAAGAGGCAAAATTTTTGTTACAAACTATTTTCAAAAGAAGCAAAAAACAAATACTTCAAAACCTTTATATGCAGTAAATTATTCATACTTAAATATTCCCTTCTGCTCCTTCTTAAAATGTGAAATACTGTGCTTACAAGTAGATCAAATAGGCACTTAGCATGAACATATATAATTCACAGGGACAAGGAATCACCCAAATACAAATCACAACTGCACAAATCCCACTCCTTGAGGACCTCAATTCCTGTAATAATCTAGAAGTTGGCACTGCTTACCTGTGTTAAAATATAGTATCTCTGGGCTTCTTCTATGACTACAAGGCTGGCATTTATATAGTCATTCTCAACATTCTGTAATTTTACACGACTATGATCATCTGAAATTCAAAGAAAATTCTTAATTAATAATGCATCCATACTCCTTAAAGAGACAAGTCAAGGTCTGATAAGCAATTAAATTCTGCAGGATTAACCAAATAGAACAAAAAAAAAGTCGCGCCGCCGACCCGAGGCTGTAAATTTGCTANTCTCTGGGCTTCTTCTATGACTACAAGGCTGGCATTTATATAGTCATTCTCAACATTCTGTAATTTTACACGACTATGATCATCTGAAATTCAAAGAAAATTCTTAATTAATAATGCATCCATACTCCTTAAAGAGACAAGTCAAGGTCTGATAAGCAATTAAATTCTGCAGGATTAACCAAATAGCAAAATACAAACATGGATGAAGCTAATTTCTCATA
Source organism: Turnix velox (assembly GCA_013400935.1). Taxonomy (NCBI): domain Eukaryota; kingdom Metazoa; phylum Chordata; class Aves; order Charadriiformes; family Turnicidae; genus Turnix; species Turnix velox. The sequence continues at coordinate 510,573 of VZTY01006115.1, forward strand.
TAATTTTGATAACTCGTTCTTGTCTCGTTCTTCCCTCAGCATTTCAGAGTGATTTCACACAGTTATTAATTGAAGCTTCTCAGAAAACTGGGATATCCAGTATTCTTTAAAAAAAAAGAATAAAAACAACCTTCCCACACATATCAAAGATGGTATCACAATCCCTTGAGAGTCCTATTTCCTTAATACAATAGCACCAGAACCCATGCCAGGCAACACTCTGACCTATCACATCAGCCCCCTTCAATACATTGTCTCCTGTTCAGAATTCCAAGATTTTTGATGAACTAGAGATTCATAGGTTGAGGTAGAATACATCATAAAGTTAAAACTCAAACAGCTAAAAAAGAAGTAAGTAACAAATCTACTTGCAATAACAGAATCCAGTGGCTAGTCCAAGAACTCTTTAGATTTATCAGTCTCTAGGAACAACTGGGTAATAGGACTTGATCACAGTAAGTAATCCATCAGCAATTTACTTGAACTGTACTAAATAAACAGCACTTTTAGCTTAAAATTTGTACGCTACTGCATGCCAGAAAATTATGTGACTGCAAATCCCTTGAAGCTCAACAACCTAGACAGACTGTTGCCGAGGAAGAGGAAATAAACCCCAGCAAATTAAAATGAGTTTAAGAGACACACATTTCAGGATGAGATTTCATAAAGAAAGAGCAGAGAGTGAATTACAGTGCAATGCCAGTTACTAACCTACTCTAACCCACAAATCTCATTCAGGGTGCAGCTGTTGATGGCACTGCTGCTGTTAAAATGTCAGTTCACTTTTCCCCTTTCTCATCCCCACGCCAAAAGGCTAACTTCCTTTTAACAAACATCTTGAGAAACACACAAAAATCCACGAATTTCAACATGAGAAACTACCAAGTATCACACTCAGTGCAGCTACAATAGCTGAACTCCAATTAGGTCCCTGTATTACAGCCAGAGTATACAGCACAACGCTTCTCTAAGAAAGCCACAAACATCACCCCAGATAGACAAAAAAATCTGATGGGAATCAAAAAAGAGTTACTGAGTTAGAGTCTCCTTCTATGGACTGCTTACATGATTTTATAAATACTCTCCATATGTTTGGAAACCTGGGAAAAGTACATTTGCTAGATCTTGTTCTGTTTTCATGGTTTCCCTCATCTGTTGTTCCTTCATTGCTACTGGCAACTGTCAAAGAGGATATTGCCAAATTCAAGGAAAGAAGACAACAATAAATTAGTACTTTTAAATTTTTTCCTGAAGGAACAAGATTTGGGGTAGTTATTCAACCTCCTTCAGCTGCTAGTTTTTATATGCAGTAACATACAAGCAGTCCAAGAACAGAAATATGTTGAAAACCTATTTTTACTATAGAAGTACAAGAATGTTACTGGGTTAGTCTGTTCTCCTTAGCATTCCAGCTGTAAGGCAACGTGATCTTGATTTTCAGGAATATTGAAACCTTTTATGAGACATCCATATAAAGCAAAAGCTATTTATTAAAGTAAAGAGACAATGAAATTAAGACATACCTATATTTTAAAGTAAAATATACCTCTCTGAATTATTCTGTCTGGATAGGAAAGTGTTACTTTTTCCTTTCATGTATCACTTTATCTGAAATGTTTCTACTGGAGAGAAACCAAGATCTTTGTAAATATTACATGTCATTTGCCAACAGGAAAAACTTAAGGTCTTGTTATAGTAAATCACACATACCGGTACTAGGGTTCTCGGAAAGATGACGTAAGCAAGTGCTGTTAACAGTTTAATCACCCAGCAGCAGCTGCTGGAAGGCTGCCAGTAGGAGATAACTGCCAAGGTTCTAATGAGGTTTCCTACTGTGATCCTTACACAGAGGTTTTCTGGCTTTTTTTATCTTTCTTACAAATTTTGCTTCATAAACATTAAAAAGCTTCCAGAATTTTATTTGTCAAGAGCCCCTTGAACAACTAATCCTATGCACAGACACCCTCCCTCCTCCTCCCCAACTAAAACAGAAGCAATCCCACAAATACACTGGCACACACTCCACAGGACAAAGAAAGCCACTGGAATACATTGATTTCCCTTCTTTCAAGGGAAAAATATTCCTAAAGGACGCAATGACCTAGAAACCTCATTCAAACCCTGGCTTGCTCTTCTGAATTAAATGAAGCAAGCCAACTTTTGACAGCAAGTTAGCTGTAATATATTTCCTGTACGTAAATAATTTCTAGTTACAAAATACTTCAGATTTATATGAATGATAAACCTATCTTAAATCTCATTGCCAAGATTTATCTTAAATGTTTCCATGCTCACAACAGCTAAAATACAGTAGTTTTCTGAAGTGCTAATTCCCCTATTCAATGAACTATGCAACCCAAAAAGGAAGTGGAAACCTTAAAAATGCTTCTGATTCTGGTTCCCCCACTAAGAAAACTACTCCCAGAACAGCACTGTCTGAGATAAACAGCTGTGGCCCATTTCAAATGAAGCCCTGTCCCACTGATATTAGTGACAACATTCCCTATGTCCCAAACGAAGTTAATACTTCACATTACACATCAATTTAGCAGCCCAATGTCTGCTAAAAAAGAAAATTACATACGTAGTTAGAACTGAGACACAAAACATCTGGCATTTTGCATCATACAGTTCTTGCAATTGGTTTAACAAAGGGATTTTATTTGAAAACAACTGCTCCTAGAAGTGAAACTACTAGCTAACTTTTTTTTTTTTTTTTTTGCAAGAGACATCTCTGGCTTCCCGAATATAGAGCTACTAACAACAGAGGAGGGTGAAATGCTACTTAGTGGATTAAAGAATGTCATAAATAAAACATGTAGCCATAAGTCGAGCCAGTGACCCAGTCTGACCCTTTCCCACCTACCAACAAATCCCCTTCGTTTCACTAGTCTCAATTTAGTCTATCTGAGCTGCAAAATTATTCAAATTGTAATATTCTGTCACTAGACTTTAGGTTTCAGAGGCAGCCTAAGGCAATGGAAAGACAAAGTGACTTTTCCCACCCTTTCACTGGTTGTATTCTGTGAATGCCATCCTAACAGTCACAGCCCAGCTCATAACAGAAATATGAGAATTACGTGCATAACTACTGCACGGGATCCTTACACTTCCAAGCAGGACTGAGAAAAAAAAAATAAACAAACTTAAGATATAAAGCTTAGATCGGTATGTGCTACAGAATTTCCTTTTTCCCCAACACTAAAGAAAAAAGTATCTCCTAAAGCAGCATGTTGAGTTTGTACCACATTTCTGGTAACAAAATGCCTTAGAGAATCATTAGGTAACAGTATGAAAATCAATTTCAGCTTCTAATATGGACAACAAGAAGTGCAGCAGGCTTATTTTGGATAGAACATCTTCCTGTTCTGAGCAAGTACTCTCAAATCACAGGTCTGAAAGGGAACATTTTTTCAATAATTAATAAGCACTATATGCAAAACCATTCCTGTCAGCTCTGTTCCCTGTAAAGCACAATATTCCCCACATTCTTCTCTCCTGGTACATACGCTTATGAAAGCTGTAAATTGATGGCTGAAAGGTTCAACACAGCATCTACTGATGGTGACAGGAAGAAAATCAGAGAAATCACTGCTTCTCCAATATAACAATATGATCTACTCAAATGACCTAAGATACTGGGCTGCCCACATTGCAAAGGAAGGCTAAAGATAAAACTGTGTAAAGTCCCATCTACCCTCCAAAAGCAAAAAAAATCCTGCCAACTTTGCTGAGGGGATTTCCTTCTTGACTCTAAATCTGGGAACACAGTAAGCAGATCTCTACAGGTGTTTACAGTCAATCTGAGACACTGGACTACTCCAATATCAACTAGGGATAAGATTTAGAAGGGAAGTAGTAACAGAAATCTTAGCATTTCATTAAAGTTATCAATAAAGAATAACCACTTCAAGTTATTTTCCTCTTAACAGTGTTTTCTGAGAAATGGTTTCATCTGTCAGGAAATGACTGACTGTCAAACCAAACCTATTTCAGATTAACTTCCTGTTTCAATAGTACTGCACAGCCAAAATATTCTTCTCCCTATTCTAGACTAGTACCACACTGGTAGACTAGTATTTTTTTTGGCCAGGGAGTAACCCTTGAGGGCTTTCACCCAACAAAACTTTTGCAAAGCAAAGCTCTTTAGCTAACAAAACTAGACACTTAGCAAAAACATTATGAAAATGGAGACAATGTGAAGTTCATTGTAATGGGCAAAGATGATTAGCCTTTCCCAGCTAAAAGAAATCGACTCTTACCTAGAAATGCTAGTTTCAGTGTACCTGTCCTATGTATTATGGTCCAAATGAGGCAAACCAACCCAAGCATTTTTGTCTGGCACTTACAACTGACACCTTTTCTGTAAAACAATAATCAATCTGTTCATTTCCTCTTGCGCACATACCACCTTTCATCTTAGACTGGCTTGGCTGCTATCTAAACTAACAAGCCACTTCCCTGCTGCTAGGGAGAAAGAAAATATTTTCATCAAATTAGTTTTTATGCCTTACTACATTTAACTGCTAGTTCTGAAGGCCTTTGACTATCAGAGAATGTTAGTGTTATCACTTCATTTAAAAACTTAAAGAGCAATAAAATTTGAAGAGTAAATGATACATGTGTTATAACTGTGTAAGGCTGAGTTGCCTGGCATCTCTGCAACACCAGCTCCTTGTATACATGCACCATGCCACAGCCACCAACGTGCAAAGCCTTTACCCCAGAGCTGCTCTGAAATTCAGGTACTGCTATCTTGGAATGTTATTTATCATATATTCCCTTTCAGGTCTCTCTCCTCAATTTTCACCATCATTGTAGATGCAATTACAAATCACGTTTAAGAACACAAAGAAGAAAATGGGAATTACTTCAAACAGTGTTCTGCACTGCTCTCCCCATACAGCCTTCATCCTGGTGCCCAATGCTGCAGGCTATCTTGGTGCCTCGATTTAAACCTTCTTTCTGTCATAAATGCTAAAATCTGAGATATCTTAGTTCAGTCGTCACATTATACTTCATGTCAACCAGCATGTAATAACTCTAACCCTTTCCTGAGCCCAGCTACTGCTTCATGACTAGAATTCATCTGCCTCTCCACTCTTGCAGAAAGTCTAATACAACCACCTGATTATTTACCTCCTGGCTAAACAAGCACTTCAAATGCAGACTGTCATGATTACACAGAGATGTTCACTGCTTTTAAAAGGCATGCCAAGAAAATTTCGAGTTCAAAAAAACTGCAAGGGATGAATACAGCTCACATCACTAAGATTTTGTCCTCAGATGCTACTTAAATAACATCTATTTATTTTAGAAACATTCTTCTTAAAATAAAAAAACCCACAAATATGTTGAAAGTAAGCTGCTGTTCTCCTTATTGAACTGACCAAGATATAAATTCCACAGATGGGAGAAATGTTAAGTGCACGAACACAGCTTCTGCGCCAGAACTTCTATAGGATATTGGACCCAGGAATAGAACTTGAGTCTCGTGGGTTCAAATCCAATTTCCTGCCTTCTCTCCTTAACAAATCCCATCCCAATTTAGGTATGAAACAGAAAGTGAATAAAACATGATCTACTTTACCACTGTTAAGATGCTAATGCTGTGCTGTAACAGGAGAGCAAAGCTAGGACATCTCTGGACACCTCTCCAGAAATCAAAGGTCCAGCAGAGGCTCATCTCCCCCTGCTGAGCAGGTAGCAGAAAACTAATAATCCTGGACTGACTCAAGGTACCTACTTCAGAGCTTTGCAGTTCTCAAACAGATGACACCAGGAAACACCAAGCAGACAGAGCAGAGAGGCTGTGCACTGAACTCTGAAGTTAAATTTCATCAGAGTGCAGTACCAAGAATAAGCCTCACTAGATCCGTCTGGTGCAAATACACTGTGCAGCACACAGCTCTGCATCTGACCAGCACGACTCAATCCAAGACCCTCTCTGTGTCATTTTGAGAAGTGCTACGCACATGCTCTTACCACAGCTTTCAATTGGAAACAAGGAGTTCAGCACTTCTCCAAATCTTACTGTAAGTATCCAGATTAGGCTCTCAAACAAAAAGCCCTAGTACACCAGCAACAGCAACACTTCAAAAATTCTAGACACAGTAATAAGACGACTTTTCTGAGGCTTTGGAACTCTGGGAAACTTCATACTAAAGAACACAAAAACCTTTACCCTGTTCCAACTTCAATATTTTGTAGAAAAATTAAGAGCGTTCTGAATTTTTTCCTAGTAATTTTGAAAACTATTGGATAGATTTCTCCAGCTGTAACTACGTATTGGCAATCTTTAGTTCATGTGTACTTTTATAACTATTTGGATTGCAGCTTCTAAAGTAAATGCTGTCGAAAATGATTCACAACACATCCATACCCTATCTACTTGCATTACAAAAACTAAAGAACTCATGCGCACAATCTTCTGAACAGACAAAAACAACAAAACCTCAAGTATTTTTTAAGGCAGGGGTAGAAATCTGGTGCCATTTATCCACACAGCATTGTAAACGTGCAGGATCACTTTACCCGAAAGGAACAGTTTGTGTTTGTCAAGGTTAACTAACTCAACTTCCATGCTCAGCAGATGTTAATTTTAATTATGACAGATAAAGCAGAAAGATTAAACAAATAATTTCCTCATGAAAAATTCTTTTAAAGTATTACTTTGCCACTCACAAAGATTTACCTACTCACTAGTAACTACAATTTGTAATAATTTCTCATGCATCATTCAGCACAATGAGTTTAACCAGTAGACTTGTCTCCCTCCTTTTTGCACATTTCTGTAAGACACTTTTATCCTAGGATACATTTCTAGAGAAATAAAAAAATACAAAGCCTACAATGATGACGATTTATTAGCTATGACATTTAAAAGTAAACTGGGTAAAAACATCTAGAAAATGGGACTGAAAATTACAGAAGAGATACTTACATGGACTAACGTCTCTGTATCTGTTTCGATTTCTGTTTTCTGGATATTTTGCAACTTTATGAGGGAAGTCGCTGGACTTGTGTCGAATTTCCTTTAAAAGACAAAAAATGCAATTTACTTAAAGCCCATCATCTGGATTAGAACCATAAGTCAATGTTTTACACATCCTATTGTAAGACTTTCAAGCTTATTAATTAATCAGGTTTATTAATAATTAACTTTTGGAAACGAAATTTTACTACACCTAGTGTTATTTCTACTCAGAAAACACATACTCTGTTCTTGGCCAAGCTCTTGCCACTTAGATTTTCCCTCCCCTGGCCAACACCACCAAACTAATGTAAGCACAAAAGACATAGCAGCAGCAAAGGGTGAAAAAATCCCATATGATTATTATACTTACATTCACCTCATGTCACCGTCTCCCACACTATTAAGACAGATAGACAGAATCAGCGCCTTCACACCATCTGGCTACCACAAGATTGCTCTTGGTGGCTTGATACAGCTGTACTTGAACATGATTCAATATGAAGGGACAATTCTAGAGTGACAAGTAGCAATACAAAATCACCACTTGCTTCTCTCCGGGTACTACTACACACTGTTTTAAGGAGCACAGTGCTCACATATTCTGGATGTTCACTTTTATTTATTTTTTGCCTCTGAATGTGTTTTTTCCAGAATTTCACTGAGATGCACATATTTATCTTACACAGACAACTGAAAACACTCCTCTAGTGCCTTTGATGAGAAGCCTGCAATGAACTGAAGGGTCCCTTCATATCTCTAAGCTGATGCCATCTCAGCAGACAAATCATATGACACTGAATTGACATTTTTTCAATCTTCTTTCGTAACTACAAGTGATCATTACAGGCCGAGTGTTTAAATCTCTCTTTACTTCTAATAATTGTTAAATATACTCTATTTTTCTGTAGTCTTCTGTCTTCTCAAACTTTCCAAATAGTCTACAAAGTCCCAGACAATGAACACAGACAAAAGGACTTCGGCAGGAACCAAAGTAAGAAAGCTGGTTTTTAGCATCTGGTGCTTAACATTACTTAAGCACGATGCCAATGAGTAAAGAAACTGAACTACAAAGAGAAGCAACAGCTGTCAAGCACCAATGCTCTATATATTTGAATAAAAATGTCATGACTTATTAGACACCCAGGTTTTTAATTCTGACAAAGCACACTGTACTTGGCCTTTCCTCTGGCTTATATGGCTTACAAGCTTTAGAAGCAACTACACGCACGTTGAATAAATGCATCTGGCAAGGTATTCACAATCAAGTACCCACAAAACAGATTTTAATATTACTCCATAACAGGATGTAACATGTTTTATTTTTAAAAGCTCTGGCAACCTCAGTGCCCCAAAAGAGACCTAGAAACAGTGAACTGGAACTACTAAGAAGTTAAACTAGCAAAGTTTAACTAACAGTTCTGAAATCCACTTTTCCACATATGATCCAGCCATTACAAACTGGAGAAACAAATTATACAGCAGATGTAATGTCAGGCATAGTGCACAAGAAAAAAACTGCATTAAGAAAAGTGAAAATCAGAATTATTTATTGAGTCACTAATTCAAACTAGACAGAAGCTATGAGAGTCTGCATAAATATTCCAAGCTCCACAAAATTTTACCACGAGTCTTGGTAAAGTCATGGAACTGAATGACATATGCACAAAACTGGCCTCAGCAAGGAGAATAACAAAACCCAATACCTGACTTATTTTTTTCTTCAAAGAAACTTACAGCACATGCAGCAAGTGCATGTTTCTTATACAATACTATCATAGGAAAATGCCTTCTTAAAAAACCTTAATGTAAAAATAAGTAGTAAGCAATTAAGAATATTTACTACAAGTTAGTGTTATTTAAATCATTACTTGCAAAGTTGCAATCTCTGGTTTTAGTTTAAAAGAAATGCGTTAAGTACCCTGAAAAATCCTGCATTTACAAAAATCTACAAAATTAGGAAAGCATAAAATCCCAATTCAAAACTCTAATGAAAAAAAAAGCTTTATTAAAAGAAGATTAAAACACAGCTGTTACAAAGTTAGGAAAACCGTATGCAAATCTTAGGAGACAATTTTCTCTTCAGTTGACATCTGCAAGCATCATGACTTGTGAAAGCTAATTTACTTGTTCTGTCTGGATAAACCAGATACAATGCGTGTGTGCGCATACTTTTTTACCTCACAAACAATACTGTCTGCAGAATTCTTCCCATACACTTTCACCTCATCAATTTAGCAGTTCATTTCTCCTATAAGTGGCTAAAATCAAACCGCTGTAATTACATGTTTCTAAAGATATCTGAAATATATTATGAAGAAATTTTTCACTATGAGGGTGGTGAGATTTCCCAAAGACGTTGCGGATACCTCATCCCTGGAAGGGTTCAAGGTCGGCTGGATGGGACTTAGAGCAACCTAGCCTGGTGGGAGGTGCTTCTGCCCATGCCCGGGAGGCAGGGAGTATAACGAGATCACCTTTAAGGTCCCTTCCAACTCTATTCATTCTACGATTCTAACTGAACAGACGAAACACACCAAAGCTAGAAAAAAGAACTTGCATTTCTCGTCCGTGAAGGCGCAAAACACATACTGGCTCAAAGAGCTGCTCTAGCAGTATAAGCTCATACATGAAGCCTATTTTCTAGAACTGATCCAAAGACTATGGCTGCACCGGTCAGCAATCGCCGTGGTTTTTAAACGAAATACGAAATAAGTCTCGTGTTTCTGAACTGGTCTCCTGCAGAGGCCAAAGCAGCGGCTATCAGGGCAAACGGCCGCCTGAGGAACCGTTTCAGCGGCCGAGCAGCGAACTCAAGAGAGATGGCGAGACTCGGCCGGCCCCACGTTACCGGCTGCAACTTGCCCCTTCCTGGAAACCGCGGGGAAGACCCGCACACCCGACCTAGTCTGCTCCAGCCCCACAGCTTGCAGCCAGTCAGTAGCTGCCGGCACATGAACAGCGCGCCGCCGGCGGCCTCGCCGCACAGCTGGGCGCCTGCGCACCGCCGCTACCGGGAGCCACCGGCCGGGAGCATGCGCGTCGCTCTCAGTTTCGCTGCCTGCACCTGAAAACGAGTCGTGGCCCAGCGACTTCCGCTCCCCGCCGAAGCGGCGGCGAGTACTGGCAAGGGAGCGCTACCGACCAGCGGCCTCCTCTCCGCTCTCCCCTCCTTCCCTTCCTCCCGGGCGGCGCGAACCCCCTCTGCTTACCAGATACCGCGCTTGCCAGTCGTTGTTGGCATCGATCTCCTGGAACTCCTGCTCGATGGTGGCGGACATGGCGGCAGCGGCAGCAGCAGCTGCGATCAGAGCGCAAGCCCGCGGTGGGGCCGGCGCGCTCGCCGGCTCCTCACGCGCTGCCCACCACAGAGGAGCGGCGAGCGCGCTCCGCCCCGCTGCCGCCGCGCGCGCACATACACTCGCAGCGGCTACCGCGGCCGCCGGGCGCATGCGCGACTCTGCTCTCCGCCCACCCGAGGAGGGGTGAAGCTACACGCCTCTGTGGGAGGAGGAGAGCACCTGGGGTGACGTTGGGAGGACGGTTGGGTAGGGCCGCCGTGAAGGTGGCCTGGCCCGGTGAAGGAGGGAGTGGGGGGGGTATGACATGCTGCCTTTCTCTTTGCCGCCTTAGGCAGCTGCGGGTCGGCAAGGCAGCGAGGCGCTACTTCAGCTTTATACTAGCCCTGTGGTTCTGCTTCTCATCAGGCGTTGATAAATGGCTTGGTGCTGCGAATGTGTGCAAGCTGCAACACAGGAGATTCTACAGAAATATAATAAAAAAACTTTTTCACGGTGAGGGGAACAGAAGAGTGGCAGCGGCTGCCCAGAGGGGGTGTGGAGTCTCCTCCTCTGGGGACATTCAAAGCCCGCCTGGACCCCTTCCCGTGTGATCTGGTCTAGGTGTTCCTGCTCTGGCAGGGGGATTGGACTGGATGATCTCTTGAGGTCCCTTCCAATCCCTGATATTCTGTGTGTGATTCAATACAGGCGGCGTTTCAACATTACACCCCCCCTTTACTCACAGGAGTACTCCGATCTGTAACAGGTAAACACTGGCCACGCACCCTGGACGTGCTCAAAGGCTAGAATTAAAACTTAGCAAACTAGTTCCATGAGCATGGGACACCTCTCATAAGACAAGGTTGCTCAAAGCCCCGTCCAGCCTTGGCCTTGAACACCTCCCAAGACTATCCACAACTTCTCTGGGCTACGCTATCCAGCGATAGCTTCAGAGAGAAACTCCTGACGAACGTTTTTATCGGACCCCACCGCGCACACGCCGCCCCCCTCAGCTCCTTTCCTCTCAGCAACACGAGGCCCTTGGCTCCTCTCGCTGCCGCGCGCTGCCCGTTAGCCCCGCCCCAATGTCGCCCTCTGGCGGCGCCTGTCGCCTGATGTGAGGTGGCAGGGTCTCCTCAGCCCCGGCTCGCTGCAGAGTACCCGGTCACTAACCGTCTCCTGTGGTAACCAGCTCCGCCGTTCTGGCCCCTGCTGCCACTTCGCCTCCCTGCTGTGGCGCCAGGCTGGGCCTCAGGACGATTTCCAAGAACGACTTGGAAGCAGGGGGTTGGAACTACATGATCTTGAAGGTCCCTTCCAACCCAAACCACTCGATGACTCTATGACTTCAGATGAGGAGGAAAGGCCGACGGAGCAGGGAGCTCACTGGTGAAGCAGCACGCCATGAGGGGGTACAACAGCCCTCATCAAGGCAGCACAGTGTGATGAAGACTGCACTAGCATGAATGGCGGCTGCCACCAGCATTGCCTCAGGGCCAAAAGTTGGTTGCTGGCGAAATGCGGGCTGGATTCACAGTCCCCTCTGCTGACGTGTTTCATAGCTAGAAAACACAAGGGTAAGGGGTCTCTCAGCATGATGCAAGAGGTGTGACCTGGGTGTGTAGCTCAGTTCGGAGAATATCAGACTCCTAATATAAACGTCAAGAGTTCAAGTCCCTTGTCAGAGTTGGGCTGATGGTTGGACTTGATGATCTGGAAGGTCCCTTCCAACCTAGATTATCAGATAATGTATGTGTGGTTACTCAGAAAAGCAAAGAGTTTTGGACAGACTTCTGGTTTTGACATCCAAATACCTATTGTTGGCATGCTTGTCATCAGCTGTCTGTCGGCCACATGCTCCAGATCTACTGTCTGATCTGTCCTCTCCAGTCCTACAGTGAAAGCTGTTGTCTTGTACTGAGTGATGCACCTCTGAAGGACCGCTGGTGAGACAGTGTTCATAGCATGTTTTTCCAGGCAACTCAAGGAAATATCACACAAGATGTTCTTGAACTGTAGGTTCAGACTTTGAAATTCATGTAAGGAATAGCCTTTCTTGATTTTTTTTTTTATTTTGCCTGCAAGACTGAGGGACCTGCCATGATTGTAGTTCTGCACGTGTTCTGTAGTTAATCAATATGCTGCATGTGATCAGTTGTGAAAAAAAATAACATCTTTGAATTAGGATTCTGATTGAGAAATGCAGAGAAGAATGTATGTGCCCATCCTCAAGCTAATGATTCTTTTTTTAATTGAAATGTTTCTTTGAAATCATATTTCAACAAACAAAAAGTATTAATACCAGAAAACTGATTGTGCACTGGCTAGGTGTTAAGGATGTAAATAGATACATAGAATGTATCTATAGTGTCTGCCAAATAACAGATTTTAATAAAGAAAATAAAATACACAGCTTCATCACTGACTTTAATCTTCAGCAGGAATTTTTGTGGACTTTCACTTGCTGGCAGATCTGTATTTATAGAAGTTGACCTTGCAGCTGTTTTTACCCCTCACTGGAGGTACCTGCATAACACTGACATCGCGATGCCCTATGAAGCCATCTGACAGCTAAAGGAGGCCCAGTCACTGGACTCTTTGTCCAGAGAGCAGGCAGTGGTGCTGCCCAGTGACAAGTCACTCTAGTCCAGAAAGCCAGGGAAGACTTGGAGGCTGTTGTTGTGGAATGTGAGATGTTGTGCTTGAGTTTAAGGACAGCTCTTCCAGTGAAGGAGCTGCTTGTGTCTATCAGTTGGGTGGTGGCACTGGTGAGTGTTGAGAAGGATAAGCGAGAAAGGGTAGTTTTGATAAATAAACACAGGATCACATATTTTGCTCTTCTAATTAACAGCTGTCATGCATATGAGAAGCTTGTGCTTGTTGTTGTTTGTGATATTTGGGAATGTAGTTCATATTGTGTAAGCAACATAATTGTTGTGAAGCGAGGGAATTTAAGGATCTGTAATGCAAATCAGTGCCTAGAGACAGCTCATGGAAAACTAAAAGAAGTGTTTAGTAATTGTGATTTGCAGCTGGCTTTGAAGAGCGCTAACTAGTAAACACGAAGCTTCTGGAGAAACTGCTATTGTAATTTTTAACTGCAAATATACTGAAAATGTCTTACCAGTCCTGTGGTGTTTGGGAACTGAACCCAGGATAGGTCCAGGACTACAGTTATAATGGTCCGTGGAGGAGAAGTGTATCCACAACAGAAACCAAGTACTTGCATTAGAAAACTTTATTTATTCTATTGCCAATAGTATAATCCAGTTCTGTGTTAGCTCTGCAGCCAAACCCAGATGAACTACTACAGATGCTCTTAAACTCTTGAAATAGCGTGAGACACAAGCAAAGTCAGATAATGGAGTTGCTGGAATGTTCAGTATAGCATGTTTTCTGTCTTAGTATAAACACAATGTAAATGCAATGTTTCCTTATTAAAATGGCTGATCGTTTGAGAAGCCGCTGGATGTACTGACACAACAGTCACCCCTGGGACATCAAAATTCACTGCAGCTCTGCTCTCAAAATTAATTTTGGTGCCCTTGTTCATCTGAATGAAAAACACCAATCAAGTTAACTTTAAATGGTGCTTGTCCAATGACCTTGGCTGAACAATTAACTTTAGTATCAGTCTGGAATGAATTAAGTGCTTGTTCCTCCAGGTGCATGTAGTTTTTTGGGTTATTCACTGGAACAACTTAAGTGTCATTTATTGGAAATGATCTGGTTTGTGCTGCTTTTCTGAGAATCATTTTGGATATTGGTAGATGGAGAACGAATTCTTCCCTGAGGTGTTTTTATTTTTTTTCACAAATACATTCCATATCAATCTTAGCTGTTGAGGAAGGAAGCTGTAATGTGCTTAAGCTTGCTTCAGTGTGAGAGGATGAGAACACATAATTTCTGATTTAAGTCTTCTAGCCCAAGGCCTAGAAGAGAAGAGCATCCTCCCTTCTCCCACAAACTTGATAGGACTGGAAACCCAGAGGGCCTGGCCATTCATCCAACATCTGTTAGGGAGCAGGAGAAGCTGATTGGAAAGGTCCAGTTGTGAGGATGAAGCAGGTTTTGCTTATTCAGTGCAGTCACAGTGGAGACTCTCTGTTTCAGACTTCGGGGACTGTATTCCTTAATCAAATGAACATTAAAACTGTTACTTTAAGTGGGTGCCAATACCTGTCTTCAGCTGTATTACTGATTTCCTTCCCCTGCCCTAAACTCTATTTTGGCATACAACAAAAGAAAAAAAACCAACCACAGACTTCAAAATGGATGTAGCCAAATGCAAATCCTTGTAGCAGCAACAGTAGCAGAAGCAAAAGTAGGATTCTAGTATCCAATGTCAGGTAAAATATGGCTTGGTAGTAAAAGTGATGGAATTGAGGAAGCTGCAGTTATGTTTTGGAGAAGGACAGCACAGCCATGCTTAGTCTAAATGATTGCCCTAACACTGTAGTTTAGAGTTTCAGGTAGAAAAAAATCTGTGGGCAAGAAAGAAGGGGAAGATTAAGGTCCATTTAGGAAGTGTGTTTTGTAGTTTGGAGATCTAAGCCAGTCTGTGCAAAACTGGACTCCTGCAGTGGAGCAGAATTATTGTGCAGTGTGAAAAGAAAATGGCAAATGGCAAAAGTACTGTCATGATAGAAGAGACACTAGTTAGCCCAAAAGGCACCCAGTCAGCCAGGACATCTGATGAGAGAGGAAAACTTCAGGCTCTGCTGTAGCTTAGTGAAGCAGCCCCTTCCAGCAACCTAAGCTGGGGTGTGCAGTCAGCCACAAACCCTAATGTCTTATGAGTCAACACAGGGAGTGTGGGGTGTGGATATAGGAAGAAAAGAGCCAGCTGCCACGAAAAAGATGTCTCCAAGTTATTATTTTTATTGCTTGTATAGAGGACATTGCCTCCTGGGAATGGTTTGTGTACATTACTTGATTTTCCATCCTTCTTTCTTTTTAACCCGTAGCTACAGTGACATTTATTAAGAATGTAAGAAAGTCTAATTCTGTGAATGTCTGGAGTGGCTTGATTGCATTCCACATTCCTAGTTAGAGAGTAATTTTTTACTAGAAAATGCGTCAATAGAAACTGCCTATAGCTAACAAAGAGTTTTGACATTGAAAGTTTAGAGACTTACACTTGTTTGAAGATCACTGATTTTATTAGATTTTAAAACTGCTTTCTTCACAGACTGAATAGGGCTGTGCTATGCTGAGACCATTTCTGATCTCAAAGTCATTATTTCAGAGCATCACTTTACATTACTGTATAATGAGGTCTAAATTGCAGTTCTGGAAACAGTTTTATGTTACCCAGCCAGTATTTAATTTGCATTCTCTCAAAATTTTTAAATCATGTTATCATAGTTTTGTAATTTTTCTGTAGGATAGATTCTAGATTTTAGTGGCTTCCATGCTTGATTATACATATTTCATCTACGTTCAAGCTTATCTTCCAAATGAGGGAATTAAGGGCATTCTTGGAATTACTGCTTAAAAGGCTGCAATGCACTATTTGCACCACAGATATTTGCTAGGAAAAGTTCTTGTAAGAAAATTTTGGCAGAAGAATTTGTACTGAGGAGTATTGGTAAATGTTTGTGTTATAAACCTGAGTTATCAGTTTTATGTTCCAGTTTTACTTAGGGTTTCCTGGCACTGAAACAAGCAAATACCTTTTTTTCATAGGTGTAAAAGTCTCCAAATTGTTTAACATTTTTTTTCCCACCAATTTTTGAAATTAGATAATAAAAATCTTTTTGGCAATGTGATTTATGGTTGCAATCCATTTAGTAATTTATGTTTCAGCATTAGACAACCTGAAGTGCCAGTAACAGGAAAGGGTTTTGCTTTACTACTGGCTGTAATAATGATTTTAAAAAATCATACTGTTATCACCTTCATAGAAATATAAATCTACCTGGTGGTAATGAGCCTTCAGCATGTATTACCATAATTACTGCCGTCTTTCCTGTGCTAGCAGAGGTAGATCTGCACAAGATTTGTGGTATCTTTGTCTGTTTTTAAGCTGACACTAATATATCTGATTTCATAGAATTTCCCGTATAAGCTCATCCTACCAAGATAATCAGCAGCCCTGCAGGAGCCACATTCTCTGAGTCACTGTTTGGATGGCAGGGTTCCATGAATGCCTGGCTGGTTTTCTCTGCCAGATGTCCTTTTGGTATGTTATCTAAACCAAGGTGCTCATGCTTGTGGCAGTGTGCAAAGGCATTGAATCTTATAAGGCCCGTGGAATACCAGATAAGGATTTGCATTTGCTTAGCAAGGCATGATTGTAGTCATTGATGCACTTTTCTCTTTGCTCTGAATATAAATCAAAAAGCAAGGACGAAAACAGATTTTGCCTGTAGGAAGCAAAGAGACAATGAAGAAATTGTTATTTTTTTCAGGCAGTATGATTTCCTAACAAAACCAAATTAGTTCTGCATGTGAAATTTATCTTTTTTTTTTTTTTTGACAGTGCTTCTTATAAAAATGACTTTGAAACTAACCTACCAAAGCAAGGAGCATTATAAAATCTAGTTTGTGTAGCAAGTATATGACAATGTTTGAACATATGCCATGTTCTCTTTGGTCCAGACATTTAAAACCTCTAATTCATACTCTCGTGTTATACGAATTGCTCTAACTGCTAAACAAATTTGTTTTCACAAAGAAAACAAAAACTAAGTATAATGTACTGAAAGAAGGATCTGTAATGCAAGTTTTCTGACTGGAATACTGTCAAGGTCTTTAACATCTTATTTTAGCCAGTGGAACAGTTCCAGCAGCTCAAGTCATGACACTACCACTTACAGGAATTAACAACCTGTGGAAGAAAGTGCCCTTGCACAGAACGTGTCCAGTATCAAAATGAGTGTGTGAAATTCTCCAGATCATTTGAATCTTAGGTCTTTTATTTCCTACTGTCTTGCTACATGTAATTAGGCATCAACAGTTATCAGAAGATACTATTTTCTTTTTAAAAAATCTTGTGGTACCACTTCTCAAACAGACCACCACAGCTTCTTTGATGGCACAGTCATACACTCTAAATAAACTGGAAGCAATTTGTCACAGAGAAAATACTTAAGGTGCCTCAGTACACTATTTTCTTTACTTTATCACACATTTATATCAGAAATGCTTGGTTGTATGTTTGATCACTCAGAGTCAGATTCTCCTCACAAGAGAGGAAGTAGTTGGGAGTTCTTTGCTGACACACAGAAGTGATTCATTAATAGATTCAATAATAATTAGATTAATGAAATCTATTTTACAAGTTATACCCCCTGGTTATACTCTTAACTGAAAACTTAGTGCACAGCTTTTTATAGAACTGTTTGATAATATGAGTTGCATGTATGTATACATTTAAATCTACCAAGTGTTACCAGATGTGATGGAAATAAATTAAATTAGCCAGTATTTCCAAGTGCTGAATTATATTTTTCTCAGTAATTAAAAAAATCTTTCAATCAAAACTAGAGCAGTTACTTTAAATCATCATGCAGATAACTGCATGATTTAGCTCTTTGAAGTTTGCCTCTTAACATTAGAAAACTTTAATTTTATTGGGGAAAATGGATATAAATTTTTCATTTGACTAATCAGTGTAACTGAAATGACAGTGGATAAGTAAACTCCATACACAGAATATTTCTGTTCAGCATTTCGTGTGCATGTTGCATGGTACTTGTGTATATAAATATAATCTGTTCCTGTTGTCCTCCCACAGAGAACTGCAACGTGCTGCATGTTCCCTTTGTAGTTTGGATGTCTCAAGGACATTCATTAGGCTCAAAAGTTATGCTTGGTACTTGGGGACAACACATCAGCCACCCACAAATGCAGAAATCTGAAATGGTTATACTTCAGCTTATTCAAATGCAGATAATTTTCAGAAAACGTTGAATAAGTTGAGTGAGTATAAATGATGTCTGTTAGGCACACATTGTTTTGTCCACAATACAGCTTGTGCAACTGCTGGTAATTAGTGTTGCTTATCTGACCTTTGCTGAAAAGAGCATTCACTGTGCAGCAGTTGCTAACAAGCCCCCACAATAGAGCTGTCTGGCAATGTCCAAAGTGCAATCAATCCTCAGGCATGATGTGAACATGCCTTAAAACACTCGAATGCTCTTTTCAGTGTGCTCATATGGTGGGTGCTCTCTGAGCTGTGGACTGTGTTTGTTTTGACATGTGGGTAGAGTTTAAATATCAGTCAGAGCAGAAACAGCCCTTATTCCTGTAAGGCCAAGTAACCCTGCTAATTAGTACCAATCTGCAGAAAAGGGATTTAACTACATGCAGACCTGACTCTTCCCTTGCAACAGTGAAGTTTAGAAATAATTCAATTGAAAATATGTTACCATAAACTATGATCACACAGTTTATGCAATAACAATTTAAAATTATGTAAATTCTTTGCTGCATCTAATGATTGGTCCCTTGGGTCATCTGCAGTCATAGGAATTCCTGCTGGAAATTTCTCTGTGTTATGATTCTGTTATAATGGTAATTCTGGGTTGGGAAATGTGACAAATTAAGTGCTGAGTGCTGAGTGTAAAATCACTGTTTCTCTTTTAAAGAACCACACCCTTAGATAGGTACAACAGCATTTTTGTTAGTGAGAGTTTCATTGTCAAAGCAGAAGTCTTAAGGGAGTTCAACAAAACATTTCCATAATTTCCAGTGAATGAGAAATCAGCTTTTGTAGTCACGTGTCTTCTAGAAATTCAAGTCTTGGATTTCATTACATTATCTTAATCCAGATGCTTCAAATGCTTTGGAAACAATGAACTATTATTATTGTCAGAATAAATTCATCATCGTTGCTTTCAGAAATGTCAGAGGGTGAAGGAATGTTTAGCAGACCTCCAGGAAGTCTTTCAGTGTTCTCTTTACGAGAGTTTGAAACCTTCTTAGACAGAAATGTTTAGCTTCTCCCAATAGTGGACAAATTAGAAAACTGCTCCAGCATCATCCATTTAACATTTGCTGATATCTGGATTGTGTTCCCACTCTGTTCCTTAGTCAAATTAACTCCATATTGTTATGTCTCACAATGATCTAAAAGCTATATATCTAACATATGGCATTCATAAACAGGTGATTACCTATCTGCTACATAGTCTACCCATATGACACGTGGAAGTTTGAAATGTGAAAGAGAGAGAATGTGTTCCACACAAGAGATCAAAGCATCTTCTGTCAGTCTGAAAAATTTATCCCATTACCCCTTCAATAATATTCCTCAAGACCTGAAGTTGTCTGTAAGTACACGCACTTGCCCTGGCTGAGATTCCTGGTGGCCCTGGAACATGGAACATATCATGATTCCTTAAGCCCTTCACTTTTAGACACATGAAAATCGCTCCAAGGATTGTTCTTTTGATAGATGTCAAAAGTACAGAGCTGCTTTCAGCATGGTCCTTGTGTTTGTTAAACTACTGTGCTGGTAGATGCAGAAATATATTAATCTTTGTATAGCTGCTTAAAATTAGTAATCCTGTTTGGGCTGAGAGAATATGTTGTTTTCCTAAAACATTAATTTCAAATGCTCTGTAGGGTATTATGGCCAATGTTTCTGTGAAGCACATTTGTTACACTTAGTGACAACAAAGTACTGACAGTGTAACAAGAACAATGAGCAAGTTGCTTCCATAGTTGATACTGCAATGACAAAATTGTGGTCACTTTTCAAACTGCATTGTACCACCTCTGCTGTGCCATAAGTTCACACTTCTACCAGAAAAAAAGTTCAGATATGATGCCCTAATATAAGCATTCTTATTTTTCCAAATTAAAAAAAAAATAAATTCTGAAATATATTTATTTCTGATGATAGATAGGAAATACTGAAACTTTCAGAAACTTTAATGTCTTTTTGGTACTTATATTTGACTGTTTCCTCTGCCAAGGCCTTTTTTCCTGCGAGAGGAAGATACCAAATTCTGAGCTATTCACTATAGGTGAACAACTGATTATGCCTCCTGTCAAAAACTGTCCCAGCTTGAGTAATCTACACTTTTATACTGTCTATGGATGTGTTATACCATACTTATATGTATTTTGTACTCACTCTTAGAGTGAGCATGCACCAGCGGCAGTAGCAAACCTGCCCCTTCACTTTACAGGAGCAGCTAATGCCTAGCATCAGCAAAGGAGTTGTGAATGGCTTGTTCACTGCTTAATCAGTACAGAGCATGTGCAGGGAGAGGCACAGACTCCTGAATCTACAGACTAGAGAGCTGGGTTCTAGTGATGGATGAAGTGAGTGCCTAAATTCTACTCCTAGTCAGCCAAAACTCCAACAAAGTCTTCCCAGCACCTCCCTCTGCTCTTTCCTTCACACTCTTCTTTGTGCACCTTCACTTTCTGTGACCCATGTTCTTTTTTATACAGACTCTTGACTACAACTGCTGAAAAATTCAAGTTTTCCTGTATGTGGAATCAGGTCCATTAACTAACCACTTAAAATTTTTCAGTTTAATAAGTAAATCACATCAAGTTGAATAGTCACTTCTAAAATGTGAGAAAGGAAAGCTCCAAATAAAGGAAAAAAAAATCTAATTAAGATATCCGTGGTAAATGAAATTAAGTCACATTCAGTACGGATGGCACCAGGTGTGTATGTGGCATCAAACATTGTCCTGTGAGAAATCACCCATGTAACATCCCCAGCCCTGCTTCTTGTGTCCTGGTGCAGCTGTGTCCTTGCCTCCTCTGAGCAGGATTGACCCCTGCAGAGCATCTCCATCCCAGGAGCAGAGGCTGAAGAGGGAAGGCTGTAAGATGTGCTCCTTCCCCCAGTGGCACTGCTGTTCCTCCTGGTGAGCAGACTGCTGAAGGAAAGGAGAGCTGGCTCAGGAGGGAGGTCACTATGGACTCTGTCACTGGGAAACGTGGGCATAAGGGAAGGTCCTCCATAAGGAGGGGTATATTTCAGTGCTGTCCTGCAGCTTTTGTCATGCAAAAGGGCAGGTCATTTGGGGAGAAGAAGAATTAGTGGGGCAAGGTCCTTCTTCAAACACCATTCACCAAAGCCTGTCTGCCCCCTCTGTCCAAATAAACATGTATAATAACTTTGGTTACTGGTGGTGCTGTGAAATCAACCACCCAAAGGTAAAGGTGTTAAAGACCTTTACAAACATAAATACCCATTCTGGGAGCAGCAGCTTTAATATTGCACTTTATAATCATAATTGTAGCCTGCAAAAGTGGTTTAGCTTTCATCAATTTATACATCTTTTTCTGCTTCTCCTGTTTCTTTCCACACACACCAAAACCAAAGGAGGAAAGCTACCTCTGCTAAGTTTAGACTTTTCTATCTGTTTTTGCTGTGAGAACTCTCAAGGCCAGCTATTTTCCATTTTTACTCCTACAAGCTCCGCTTCTATTTCCCAATCTGAGATCATGAGTTTAAAGATAGCTCTGATGTAGTTACACCATCTGAGATCAGCTTTCACAGCCATCTCTTAGGGAGCCATTAGAATCCCTTTCCTGGCTGCCAGCTGTGTTGCTTGACCGTCCATCATTCCAGTTTTCCCTTACATTTCTTTGTGTGTTCATATGACTGAGAATAGTTTTCCACCTAGAAGCCACTTACGGAACATCACTTGTTTCCCCTTAATTAATCTTTTATGGGCTGCTAAGGCTATACTTGGTCATGAGTGGGTAACTGGGTTCAATAGCACTTTTTGGGCTGATCTTATTCTTTTGCTTACTTTTTCTTCCTCCACTTTTTCTTTAATTTAAGTGTTAGCATCTAATTTTCATAGAATCATAGAATAGTTTGGGTTGGAAGGGACCTTAAAGATCATCGAGTTCCAACCCCTCTGCCATAGGCAGGGACACCTCCCACTAGATCAGGCTGCCCAGTGCCTTGTCCAGCCTGGTCTTGAACACCTCCAGAGAGGGGGCATCCACAACCTCTCTGGGCAACCTGTTCCAGAGCTTCACCACCCTTACTGTAAAGAATTTATTTCTTATGTCTAAATCTATCCCCTTCCAATTTACATCCGTTGTTTCTGGTCCTCCCATCTGATATCATATTAAAAAGTCCTTCCCCTACCTTTCTGTAGGACCCCCTCAGGTAATTTTAGGAAGCTGGAGCTTGTCTTTTCCATCTCTGTAATGCTTAATTTTTTAAGGTAACAGTAAGTTTTAATTTCAATTGGGCACATTCTGTTGATTTCCTAGCAACACACATAATAAGAGGTTGTAAGTGGAACTCCAATTATGGCAGCAACAAAGCAGGGTGCCATGTACAGAGAGGTTGACTGTTCTGTTTTCCTTCAATGCCTGTAGGAGTTTTACTCTCAGTTTGCTCATGTAAAGGGTTGGGGACTTTATTTACCCTTACTTTTGCCTATGATATTTAACTTTGCTACTTATTTCTTTCCATGATCTGCAAATCATGCATGATAAGTGACTCTCTTGATTTGACATAGCCTTCATAGGTGCTGGTGGTCTTTTTTCTTAACAGGTATTCATCTCATCTTTCACACACTGATGTGATTAGAAGTGCTTTTCTCTGAAACATCCACCTTCAGATTTTAGTTTGTATGACACAGTATGTGACACATACAAGACCACTTGCTGTCAGCATCCCTAACACTTTTTTCAAGCTATTTCTAATTGTTAAAGCTGCAGGTTCTCAAAGTCCAACGACCCACTTAATGACTGGCTTGACCAGATTTTTTCCAAATCTAATTGCTTGACAATACCACTTTGAATTTCTACAGCGCCTTAACCCAGGAATCTCAAAATAACAAACACTATTTTACTCTCTATAGTGTATTATGAATTGTTGGGAATCCGGGTTTTAAGTTAAGACAAAAGTGGTACAGAAAAATGTATGAATTTCACAGGGTTGGGCATGTTTTTCCAACTAACAATAATATTTTTATGCAGTTATTGGGAGCCTTTAATTACACTGTAAGTTGTTGGCCTCTAGCATGATAATCCATGATTGTCTATTAAGGACCAGCATCTGCTGCAGACAGGACTGAAGCATGTGACAGAGACAGCTGTATAAAACAGGCTTCTTTCCTCACCCTCTATCCTGTGCTGATATAAGCATCCTTAATGAACACAGCTCATAATTTACTTTCTTTTGGGCAGGCTTTCATATCTTTTAAAATTTCCCTCTATAGGCAAGAGCTTTTTTTTACTTAAAGAAGGCTGTCAAAGGAAAAAAGGAACATACTAATTGTATTTTCATTAAATCCAAGGCAGCATCAGTTATTTTCAGTGAGAGCATCTCTACCAATGCTAATACAGTTAACACTGAACTTCCACCAGAAGTAAATTAATTTCTATAGGTTTATACAGTAAATTTATGAAAAAAAATTGGCTTACTGTGCCAAAAGTGAAAACCCAACCTTATTATAGACATTTTTCTCCTACTGTGTGGTTCAATATAATTTAATCTAGATAGGCTGTTAATTTTCAGAGAGTACAGTTAGTGAGAAGAGGCTTAGCTAAAAAATAAAATTACTGAACAGAAAATTTCCTGAAACCAGGACAAATACTGAACCCAAATGTTACAAAATATGTGTGAAGATTGCCATAATTCAGCATGGTCCTTCTCCATATGTGATCAAGCAAAAAACCAATGCTAAAATACAACTTTCTTCCACTGCCATGAATTTAATGTTCTTCTGTACTGTTCAGCTCTAGCTGTCAAGAGGAAGTCACTGAGGTTGGCTAATAGTCAATAACTGGAAGCTGCAAATTTCCTGGGATTTGCATGAGTTCAGGCATTCTTCCCGTTACCTTGCTACGTGGAACACGGTGTTCTGGTTACCATCAGTCATGAAGGATGCTTATGCCCGTGGCCACGCTGGCTGCCTGCCATGACTGTGCAGCTTGGATCAGCCTGGTGGGCACCAGCTTTTCTGCCCTCTGGATACTCTAGAACTGCAGCTGGGAGCCACAGCACATTTCAGCTACACTCTCCAAAGAGAAGTGTCTTGCTAGGCAGGAAACTTGAATTCATTCTTATTTTCATCTAGATTAAGATAAAACTAGGCAACTAGGCAACAAAATAACAAAGCTTTATATCAGAGCTAAGTGAGGAAGTTTAAGCACATACACTATTCACATTTTTTCCATCTCATTTACCATGCTACCCTTGACGTGGTCCTAAATATCTTCAACTCGTATTACATCACTAGAAAATCCCTTTTTTGATGTAGCATGTTAGTTATTATAGCTGATTTCTCTTATAGCATTTGAAGTCTTCCTGAAGAGGTCCAGAGAGACCTAATCACATTTAATGAATTCTATTTCAATCCATTAAATAGTCTGGCCATTTGAAAGAATTTAAATAAGCATTGTTTCATTGTTTAATTTCTCATAAGATGCAAATGCCTCTTTGTTAGACCTGAGCTCATCTGCTCTACTTGATTATCAATTTAACGACTCCTTGCCTTCATCCCTTGGGTAATTTTGATGTTTCTCTATGAAGTATTTCCTCTATTGAGACTTAGTCCTCTATCAGACTTCTTGTTAATCAAAAACACCCGATACAGATGTCTATATAGAGTAAATGTCTTTATCTCATTACTGGGTGTTGACTGTCATCATTCTGGCATCACAATCCCCCAAATATTTCCTGGATGTTTTTTAAGTAAGTAAACATTTTGGACCCAGTTTCTAAACAAATGCAACTGATCTACATGCATTGAATATAGAGACTGAGGACAGGGGTAGATTTATTAAAATTAATTAATAATTGTGCATATATATAATTTTTTTCTTTATTTTTGCTTACTGGCCATATAAAAATGTAAGAAAAAAGCCTAGGCTTGAAGTATAAAATTTTTGTGGTCTTGTCAAAGAAAATACACATTTTAGGTCAAACAAAAATGTGCATTTGTGCTCCATTTGAATATTTATTTATTACTAAAATGAAACAGACCAATGCCAATGATTTCTGACTCTGAAATTTTTGCCCTGCTCCAGCTTTACTGATATTAGAGGTTGAATAAATAAACTAAATCTATGCACGTGAAAGAGAAGAATTCACTAGTTGTAAAGTACTCTGAGTCTTGACAAAATCATTGCATTACTAAAAATTGCAAAAGAATGGAGTTCTGACAGCTGAATCACTGACTGGAAACAATTATTCTGGAAAAAAAAAAGAAATGCAAGTTTTATAAATATAATCAACAGTTTACAGTAAAAGACATTTCTCAAAAATAGCTAATACAATCAACTATTCAGAGACGCTGCCATCAAAAAAGAACTTATGAAACAGCTTTAATGGTTTTATTAGGCACTGTCTCTCCAGCTATTTGAGTGTAGCAATAACTGAAACTTAAGACTATAAATGTCTCTCATCATGCTGAAAGACGATTAAAAAAACCCAAAAAAACCAAACAACTTTCTCTTTAGCAGTCCAAATAAGTGCATGAATATGATTTGGTTTTACTTTTTTCTAGTTTTATTTATATAGATGAGAGTTTTCCCTCTAGCATGAAAAAAATGCCCTTTCTAATTACAGCCAGTTCCTGGAACTGTTATGAACGGTCAGCTTTGCTTGCTTCTCCTAACTGTTTTACTTAAATATTAACTATTATTTAGAAAATATTAAGATTTCAACCTCCAAAATGAGTGCATGTGTTTGGTTCTTTCATTAGCTATTCTGGTCTTTCATTAGCTTTTTTCTGTGGTTTACAGGCTCCAACACAAATTTTCTGCCATTCTGACAGTACTCACTAGTGCAGTAAAGCATAAATAAAGTAAATCACACACCACCACGCAGAAAGTTTCCTCTGGTTGCTTACTTACTGATTTGCATTGCTAGAGCTCCAACAGTGTAAGATAGGTAAATCAAAGCTGCTAAGAGAGGGGAATGATGCCTCCTACCTAGAGGTGTTTAAAAGGCCAGGCTGGACGAAGCGTTGAGCAACCTGGTCTACAGGCAGCTGTACTCTGCACATGGCAGTGAGCTTGGAACTAGATGATCTTTAAGGTCCCTTCCAACCTAAACCATTCTATGATTCTAAGAGGGGGAAGAAAGAAAGCAGCTCCACGCTGACCGACAGCAACGAGAATCCTCCGCAGCCTGTACCCCCAGCCCACCTCAGGGCAGAAAAAGCCTCGGAGGTGACACAGCCCCAAGGAAAGTCCATCTGTTCGGGGGAGCAGCACGGCCACTGTTTTAGGAGCTACGACAGCCTGCACATCCCTCAGGATAGCTCTTCCCGCAGAGCAATATTAACCCTAAACCTCTGTGAGAGCTCAGCCCAGGCCGCCTGGTTCCCCTTCCACTCCCCCTCAGCGGCCAGCAGCGCGCAGGCGCAAAGTGGCGAGTACGCGCGGTCGGCCGATGCTCCGCCCCGCCGCGTGAGGCGGGCTCGCGCTTGGGCCGGGCCGAGCGGAGGAGCGGGCGAGCCGTAGCCCGCGCGTAGCCGTGGCGGGACGGGTGGGAGGAGAGGGGCGCGATGTTTGTGGCTCGCAGCATCGCGGCGGATCACCGCGATCTCATCCACGATGTCTCTTTCGATTTCCACGGGCGGCGCATGGCGACCTGCTCCAGCGACCAGAGCGTTAAAGTGAGCGGGGCGAGCGAGGCGGCCTTGCGGGTTAAGGGAAGGCGGGGGTGGGAGCGCGGCCTACCGGGCCGAGCAGCGCTCCGGACTCCTCGGGGCGCCGGCTAGCAAATGGCCCTATCCCACCCGTCACCGGCACTGAGAACGAGTGGTGCTGGCTTCACACTGGAAGGCAGGAGATTTTGATTAGTTATTGGGAATGTTATTGATGAAAGACGTTGCTTTCGAGTCCAATCAGAATTTATTTAATTACAGTAAGGCAAGACATAAGCAATATACAGCGCTGGGCGGCAAGAAATTTTTCACTTTGAGGCACTGGAACAGGTTGCCTAGAGAAGCTGTGGTTTCCCCCATCCCTGAATGCTCCAGGCCAGGCTGGATGGGGCTTGGAGCATTGGAAATGGATGATCTTTGAGGTCCTGCAGAAAGCTGGCATATCTTTTGTTATATTAGTTATAAGACAGAAAAAATTGCCTTTCAACAGAAAGCTGGGTTGAAACGTAGGTCGGGATGAAAAACACATGAGCGGCTCCTACTCCCTGACCACATGTTAAAAAGTAAACAAAACACCACTGCCATCCTCTGCAAGGAAACTAAAACCGTGTCAGACTTTGATGTGGACTGACTACCCAAAAGAGTCCTCTTAAGAATGATGCCAAGAAGTAGGAAGAACTCAAAACTAGTAATGTTTCATTCCAATCATAACAGTGTCCTTTGAGATTCCCTGTAGGAGGTCTTATTTTAACTGGAATTTTACAACACTTGTGAGACAGTAGTGGTATATCTCACTAGTTGGGCCCTGCAGAATTAGCCAGGGAGATTATTAAGTTGGACTGTGATGGAAACTAACAAGGTTGTTTTAGGGAGTCAGAATGGAGAAAGTGAGGCAGCTTTCAGTAAAGTTGTATGGTGAATGAGTGACAAATAGGATTGGATGTCAGGCTTCCAGAGGAATCTTTAATCAGGCTGCATTCAAGAATTTGGCCACAGTTTTTCAGAAAAGAAGTCATAGATCTGATAAAGAGAGGTGTATGGAAAATCAAGAGAGAGGAAGCATAAATGTCTTGTGCGTAGTTATGAATCAGGGCAGAAATATTAGTTTTCTTAGGTGCCCTGCTCTGTCTGGGATGAGTGCTAGGAGATGCATTGGGGTGCTGCAGCCAGATTTGGGCACGTTCCCTGGTGAGAACCATGGGGCTTTATTGTGAAACTGACCAGTGTACTCATGGGACTGAGCGGACAAAGTGTTAAGAATTATAATAGTTTCTTTTCTGTGGAATAAATTATACTCTGTGCATAATTGGCTTGCTTTTAAAGATGGGAGACTTTATACCATGATGGATTTTGCAGGTTTATGGCTTCTCTTGCTACCTGTGGCAGGGATATTTTCAAGGTCAAGGGAAGTGGTTGTATACCGAGCTAAGTAGAGATGGTGTATATGTATTTTAATGGCCGTGCCTTGTAATACTACTTAGTAAGCTTTATGTATAACGTGTATTTTCATTTCTCAATAGGTCTGGGACAAAAGCGAAAATGGGGATTGGCATTGCACAGCCAGCTGGAAGGTTTGTATTGAAAGAAATTACATACTGTTACAATCACACTTTCTTCTTTCTTTCTGGAGGAAAGAAGTTTTTATAGACGTGTGGAGTAGGCTTACTTTTATTTGTTGTAGATCATTTCTTATGGTAAACACTTTTTCTCTGCTTTTATAAAGCACCTGTAGTGATGTGCAACTTGGAGCTTTAGAAGAGATCATAGGTTTCAAAGAATGTCTTCCTACTTCCTAGAATTTACTTCTGCTTCTGCAGAAAGTCATGAAAATGTATGACCGCTTGGGCTAATACAGTAAATATCTTTTGTGTTTTGGTGTTACCTTGCAGACACATAGTGGATCTGTGTGGCGTGTGACGTGGGCCCATCCTGAGTTTGGACAGGTCCTGGCTTCCTGCTCTTTTGATAGAACAGCAGCTGTGTGGGAAGAAATAGTGGGAGAGTCAAATGATAAACTCCGAGGCCAGAGTCACTGGGTGAGACTTCTAACATTTTAATTGCAGTTTCTGTGTGTTATCAAATAAACAGATTTGCTGTGCCTTTTTGGTTTGTTTGCTTATCATATAGGGCTAAAACTTTAAACTGCTTAAATTGTAAAATTAAGTGAAGATTGAATGTGAAAATTTTTCTAAATATCAAATTCCTGAACATTTCTGGGTTTGCGATTTGTTTTCTGTTCCTGAAACAAAGCAAGCACGTTTTTCTTCAATTAAAGTGTTTCTGATTTTGCCTTTGTTTTGTTAATTTGTGGCAATATTCCAACATACACATTCAAGTATTTTGAAAGCATTTTGGGAAAACAGCAAAATGGCAAGCCAGACCAATTACTTTTAACTCAATTACAGTTAATTCAGGCCACTACTGTTGGTATTCGCTGGCAAACAGCTTGGAGAAATGAATTTCCATCTACAGTAGAAAGTTGTGGGGTATTTCTTCTGTGACAGAAGCTGACTTAAAACTGTCTCAAGCTGTTCTTTTTCATCTTTCTAACAGTAGAGCAGATTTTGGGGGAAAATAGTGTGTGGAAAAGTAGGTTTTCTGGGTAGCTTTTCATCAAAGCAATTTTAAATCTAAACATTATTTTGCAGCCTTTCTTTGTTTGTAATACTGTATAACTCAGTATACCCATCTCTGATGTTTTAAGTTGCTGTCTGTGTTTTTCTGTCATCAAAGTTAAATAATTGTGAAGCATTGGTTTGTCAGGACCTTAGGTAGCCATTTGGTTATGAAAGGTGCCTTCTGTATGCAGGAGGCAGTTTCGGTGTTTAGTTTTTAACTCATAATCATTCTTTTCAAGAGAGAATACAACGTAAAAAGCTAGTGCTTACCATTTTTTCCTATTTATCCGTGGCTAATCTTCCTTTCAAACAGCTGCTGTACTCACCCATTCCCTTGTCAGAAGCATTTGTTACTTTGATGCGTGTGTTGGAAAGTGCTTCATGGTAAACTTCATCAGCATTGAAACTGGAACGTATTGTTGCTGGTCATCACAGACAGAATTGTCACCAGTATGAATGAAGAGGACAGTTTCAAACTGCCTGTGGCCAGTACTCTCGTGTGTAAATAAAACACTGTGGCCAGTATTTTATACTTTTGTTATGTATTGGTTTGGTTTTTTTTTTTAATTCTGAAGAGCATAATCTAATCAACTCCTTTTGATACCTGAACTTTGATATTTATGTTGATGCTTGAAATTGCATCAATGCAACCTATTGTTTCTGTCATTTTTCCAGTTCAGTGGTATATAAAGTTTTAATTTTTTTAAAGTTTTTGATGGAACAGGTGAGTGACCCTTTGAAATTGTATTGTCAAACTTTCATTAGCCTTCCTTAGGGCATAAATTTTTGATGAAACTTCTGGTGTTTCCTTCAAGAATTTCTGCCTTTCTTTGCAGGTAAAGAGGACCACTCTAGTAGACAGTAGGACATCTGTTACAGATGTGAAGTTTGCTCCCAAGCATATGGGTCTTATGTTAGCAACCTGTTCAGCAGATGGAGTTGTAAGGATTTATGAAGCTCCAGATGTGATGAATCTCAGTCAGTGGTCACTGCAGCATGAAATCTCATGCAAACTAAGTTGCAGTTGTATTTCTTGGAATCCTTCAAGGTACGTTACTCAACGGGGGTTTTGCTTTATGACTGTTTAAGCTGTTTGTGGGTTTTGCTTTATGACTGTTTAAGCTGAAGATCCAAAGATTTAGTTCTGAAATCTTGCAGAATAAATCTAAAAACATGCATGGAGAAGACGTGAGTGTACATTACTCAGATCTGAAAGAAAGGTGCTAAGTACTAATAAAGCAAGTTTGGCAAAGCCATAGAAGTGTTACAAGAAGTCCCCATATGCTCCGCATGGAAAAATTCATAATTTAATTAAGAAGTAATGAGCTAAAGAGCTAGAGAATGTTCTTTATTTTTCCCCACAAAAGTTAACTGTAATTTTCCTAAGAGAAAGTCCTTGTGAAGGGACAATTCCCGTCTCTTTCCTTAAGTAAGATGTTCCAGTTGGTAATAATTTTGACTGCTTTAACAAGGTCACGCATTCTTGCCGGTGGAACAGAGCACTAGGAATAAGAGTCTTGCTAGCACAAATGCAAAGCCTAAGAGTTATGTTCTTTTAGTTGCATCCTCAGGGACTCAAGGATATAATTAATGTGCTTAAATATAAAGGAATCAGGAGTTTGGTTGAGTAGTCTCCACCCAGAACACCACATACAAGCAGAGGTTCTCCTTTGATTCCCGTCTCATACACTCTCCTGGCAATAACAGAAGAATTTAATGGCTTTCCTGGTAGATATACTGGTCTATCTCGTGCTGATCCAGTTATTCTATCTATCATTAGTGCCAGTGGCTCAAAATACAGGATTTCACTTTCATACATAGGATGGGGTTAAAAATTGGCTTAAAAACTAGAAGTTGTGTACATTTAGCTTTTATAATCTGTCTCACAAAACTCAAATGAAATATCATTAGATCATTAAAAGTACTATAAAGACTGGAGACTCTGCCATGAACCTTGTGGCAAATAGTTGGCTGGGGACGCTTACATAAAATCAGTGCTCATCATCATCATGTATTGCCAAATAATGTTCCTGAATGATTTCATCTTAGCAAGTATATTAAGTGGGCTTTCCAAACAACAGAATGGAGATTGTACCAGGAATTTTGCATTTACTTACTCATGATTCCTGTGATTTTTTTTTTTTGTCTCTGTTTTGTTTTCTTCATAGATAATGTGCATGAAATTGAACAAATGGCTGGGTGCACTTTGTGCCCAACAATTTGTAAATGTAACCATGCTTATTTTCACCTTCTAGCTCTCGAGCCCATTCTCCAATGATAGCTGTGGGTAGTGATGACAACAGTCCAAATATATTGGCTAAGGTTCAAATTTATGAATATAATGAAAATACGAGGTATGATAAATGACAATATATAACATTTGTGAAATATTAAAGTAGTTCATAATATATGTCATTTTATTTTAGTCCTTCTGTTAGATGTGTAGTAGTAAATAATAATATTTTAATTCTGCTTTGAGGCATTGGATGGGAAAGGAGTGAGAGGCCTCAGAATGGTGACTGATGTTTAACAGACTTGGTTTTGATAAGGTTGTTCTGTTTCAGTGCAGAATTTCCAGTGTTCTGATTGGCATTTTTAAAAGGGTAATTATAGTTTCTGCTTCTACTGATTTTTATGCTTAATTTTGTACAAGGAATTGATAGGGCAAAGTGGAATATGTGGCTGTGTTTCAGTAGGCACTGATTTGTTCAAGGCAACCTTGAAATGCTTTTAAAAGCATGTTTATAATGAGAGAAGGTCCTGTGAATTACTAGTGTTCTGTCAAAGTTCAGTTTGTGCAGTTAAGAATATACAGCCTGACAAGGCCAGGAAGTGTGTGTGCAACCACTTTCAATAAATGATGACAGAGAACTCGCATTTCATTTAATTCATGGTTAACTGGTGGGAAAAAGGAGCTGGGGTGTTTACTGGATTTATGTTGGGCTTCGGACAATGATCTCTAGGCACTAACAATGAAGAAAAGTTGTTGTAACTTACCTGGTGGTAAACAGAAAAACACTTGAGCATGCACATGAGGGAGACAGACAGCGGTCTTTCTTACAAGCACAGAAAATTTATTGAGTTACTGACATATAATTTCCCTTCAGATTTGTGAGTGCAAGATTGTTTTTATTTCCCTTCTTCAAACAGTTAGTAATCACTGTATGTGGTGTATTCAGTTTCTGAAGAAATCAGCTTGTAATAATTACTTAAGTTCATGTTACAAAAGAAATTTTTTTTGCAACTCTCCTCATGTATACTAAACCTTTTTCCCCGTTCTGCTATGTCTATTTTATATAATCACTAGCAATTTTGGTGGCTAGTAAATTAACTAAAAGTTAATTTCTTATGCTGTATAGGAAATATGTGAAAGCAGAAGCTCTGATGACAGTCACAGATCCTGTACATGATATTGCATTTGCTCCAAATCTGGGAAGATCCTTCCACATCTTGGCTGTAGCAACCAAAGATGTACGAATTTTCACACTAAAACCTCTAAGGTGAGCTTAAAGAAAAGACGGTTCAGTGTAACATGGTGCATACTGTAGATAGACTGATTTAGTAGTATCTACAAAGGAAAAGCAGGAACTTGATATATGCAGGTTTATTTTCTGCAGCCTGGTTTTTAAGATGACAAGATTGTGAACAAGTCTGTAGTTTAATCTGAAAACTTCTTAATACTCCTAATTCAGTAACAATCCTTACATAAATTAATTTTTGTCTTCATGTTCAGTCCCAGACTTTTGAACAGTTGTGTGCAGAACTGCCACTTTTCTCTTAAACAGGAAAGAATTGACTTCATCTGGAGGATTAACAAAATTTGAAATTCATATTGTGGCGCAGTTTGATAATCACAATTCCCAGGTGTGGAGAGTGAGCTGGAATATCACAGGCACGGTGCTCGCCTCCTCTGGTGATGATGGCTGTGTTAGGCTCTGGAAGGGTAAGTTCACCCCCCTAAAGTGCATTAGCTTAGCAGTGTGTTTAATATACTTCGTAATTTTACTCAAAAAATAATTTTGGAGCAAAAGTTAATATTGGGTTTGCAAGGAGTAGATTTTTATACTTCAATTTAAATTACGGAAAAAGGAAATAACTTTCTGTACTGTAAGACTTTCGTGATTTAGGCTGGTGTGAATAATTGTTATCATGCACTTGAACTATTTCACCAGACTAGAGTTACATAAAGTTGTCATTTGAAAAATTAACATATGTGCTGTATTACTGTCATAGCCTGCTGCCAAAACCAGGCTTTTTTCTGTTTGAATTTTCAAAAGCAATAACAAAGAACCCCTTCTCTTATTGTTCTCATTTCCTTCTCAGTATTTTGATAAAGAAAACTCATTCTTGTGACTGAAGAAAACTGAGTTTTTAAATAGTGGATAGGCAGAAAATGTCATACAGCTTATAGGGCCAGATCCTCAGCTGTTTGTAATTTATATATTGGTATTGAAGTTAATTTCCAATTCTCCCTAAGTGTGTAACAGTTGAAATGTCATATCAATGTCATATCAAATACTGAGCTGCAGAAGAGAATCTAACATGTTTTTCTGTCTATATGTGCAGCTAATTACATGGACAACTGGAAGTGTACCGGTATACTGAAAGGTAACGGGAGTCCGGTGAATGGTAGTTCTCAGCAGGGAATTTTTAATGCCTCTCTAGGTTCAGCCAATACAAGCCTACAGAACTCACTAAACGGATCTTCTGCAAGCAGGTAGGTTAATTAAGTAGAGACTGAATTTCAGTCTCTTCTCTTGGTCTTCTTGATTCCACTCAGCTTTCACACTTGTTTTATAATATTTTTTTAAAATGTGCAATGTAATTTATTGCATGAATACTTCTACAAGCTCTTGTAGTTTTGCTCTATGATGGTGTCAGGGTTAAGAGGAAAGTGAACCGAACCATAAGATACAGAATAATTTTGTATAAATAAACAATGTGAACAACTGTTTTCACTTGTAGTCCTTTCACATTACTAAAAAGAACTTTTCTGCAATAGTTTTGAACAAGGATAAATGTCATCATACTGCTTTGTAACTGCCCTTTTGCATGTTCAAAAATGAAGCAAAATTCCAACTACAAATTCTGACTTACTGGGATAATGTGGCAGGAAGGAAAGAGGAAAAGACTTCGTAATACATGTTTTAATCAGTCATACTGTAGTGTTAGTTAACTTGCAGTTTTAGTTTTTTCAATCTTCCTCATATGGCATTCTTAGTATAGATTAATTTTGCTTTCCCTGTTTTTAATCTGTAATGATTGCTGTTGAGTAGGTAAATAAGGCAGTTAGCCTATTCTGAAAACCACTTGAATCTGTACACACTGAAATACGAAGTACTCCAGGCCTTGCAATTGTGCAGTGGAGTGTACTGTCAGCTTTACAGGTTGTATGCTGTGTAAGGATAGATGTGTCCAAATTCCACACCAGCAGCTTCCAAATTTTGTGTCTGCCTCTATTTTTTTTTTTTTAAATTATCTTCCATTTCCATCTGCATACAGCCACATCCTCATATGGCTTTTTCCCAGTAAAGTACAATGACAGTTTGCTTTTGGAAAGTAGCCTTTGTCTCCTTGCCCCCATCCCTTCAGCAATCAGTCCTGGATGGGTTCCTGCATTCCTAGCTGTGTTGAGCAGAGAGGGCCTTCCACATGTTCATCATCAGATAAATAGGAAACCAAGAGATGGTAGTGGGCCACATCTCCTGCAGGAAAGGAGGCCAAGGTCATTTGGTTCCAGGTGTTACTTACAGTGTACCAAAAAAATGCTGAAATGCAGTCCTGGCTTGGAAATGTGATGTCCAAAGCTCTGCCACTGTATTTGCTTGGGCTTCTGGAGGCAGATCTGGGCTGAGTTTTGCCCCTGCAGCAGAGGCTATGGTTTCATAGTCCCCTTAGCCAAGACTGTGCTGCTCTCAGCAAGACCACCCTGCTCTTAGCCCACTGGTGGTTCTTCTCTTCCTGAGGTTTGTACTAAGTCCTTGTGAAACTGAAACTTACGGTATTACACTCTTAAGAGTTATTTTATCCCTCTGTTGTTCTGTATTTTGAAAATAGGTATTTTGTTGTTTTGGTTTTTAGGAAATCAGTCTTGAATGTGATTTGGAATTGATATTTTGTACAGAATTAATTTTGTTATTTGTGGAATTGCAAAATATGTGATGTCTTGTCCTGGTATTGAGCCTTACTATAAAAAAGATGCACTTAACTACATGTTTTCCTTTGCAATAACATTGGTTTCAGTAGCATAAACTGCAGTCTGCTAACTTTTGTTTTAGCATATTAACACTTGCAATAAAGATATATGTACTGATATTTGCCTGAATTGGTGTGCTACACAGAATTAATTTTGTCTGTGACTGCAGATAGTAAGAGTCTGCATTTAAACACTTGAAAGAATAAAAGCATAGGCAGAGCTGGAAAATTTTGTTAAAGCACAATTGTCAAACTGGATTTGTAATCAAAATAGTTTCAGAAGAGGTGATAATAGATAGTTGAAAAATAAGTCAATGGAGCTATATTGTTATATTGATGTAATTTTGTCTTGATTCATGATACAATTTCCATTCTCCATTTGTATTATGTCCTTTTTAACAGAAAGCAAAGCTGATACCAAGCTAACTGGAGTAACTTTGGTGTTTTGCTGCTTGTTGCATGCACACAGGAATGGAAAACGAACTCCTTTTTCCCCTCCCTAACGTCGTTTGACCTCTCCCAAGACACCAGCACCCTGTTAACTACTAAAAGCCTTTTTAAAACGTTGTGTATGTTTTTTGTATTAGCCTGCACAGATTGATACTGTTGGAACTCCAGATAGAAAAATACTTGGAGAGGCTTCTTGTTTGGAATAAAAACCCACAAAGAACCCAAACCCCGTAACTTCCAACACAAGATTTTTTTTCAAAAGCTTGTTGAATTAAAAAACTAGTTTGTGACTAAATGAGAATTTTTGTCCTTGATTGGGATGGGAGGAGGGAAGTAACCACTGAATAATTTTCCTTGAAATTGTTTGAGTGACTGAATGTTCTGCATTTCTTAGTGTTTAGCATTTGATTAAGATTCCTAAACATCACAACTTTGTAACCTCTTTGTAATATATGGAACTGCTAATTTTAAAGGAATAAGAAAACTGTGTTTTGACAATTGTATAGATGATAGCTTTTAATAGTTTGGTATTGCTTCATTTAAACCTTAGTATGACTTCAAGTAAGCGTTTTGTAAGTACTGTCATACTTTCATCATACAGAGAGAAGTACTTTTTTTGATATGCACTTCTCTGATATGTACTTGTACATTCCTATGGTAATAATTCACGGAGTAACTCAAATTCTCTAAGCAAGCATCGTATCCTGAAAATTGCAACTACTTGAGCCATAGAAGTTTTCAAACCAAAATGCAGCTTATAAATTGCCCTGTAATTCCATTAGCGATATAGCTGTTCCTTTATGTGACAGAAAACATCTGTAGACACCTAACCTAGTTACACTAAAGTGCACAAGTATTACGGGTAAGTTCTAAGAAAGACAGCAGGAAAAAGACACAAAGTGGTATCTTTCTCATGCATTCACTAGGAATATTAAATTTACTCTGAGGATAAAATGTAAATACATATAAAGACTCAAATTCACTGACAGTAGTTACTCTGTAAAATGTGTATTATATTGTAAAAACAATGATGTTTTTACGTCTATAGTAGAAGTGCTGTGAAGTCAATCTGAATTGGATGCGTATGCAGAAAATGTACTTGGATAATATTTAATGTATATTTTGTGTCACAAAGTGTTAGTAAAAGCTCTGTTAATGAATCGCAGAAATTCTGGGAGAATGAAAGCCTGTCAATAGCTGTGCTACAGCATCCTTTTGATTTCTGAAACAGTCTGTTCTTTTGTAAAAACGTGTGCTAGGATTATTTTTTAATATGATATTCTTTTCTATGAACTCGATGGAGAAGACTGTATTATTTTCCTTTAAAGAACAGCTTCCAGATTTGTCTTGTTTTGAATTACAAGCCCTGATTTCTGCTATTATGTTCTATTGGTTTTGGCATGGATATACTAAAGCCTTTTTTTTTTCCAGCATGTCTTTTCTCCCCTTTGGTTCTCCTTGTATTTACTGCTTTTCTCTTTTTCTTTTTTGTTTTGTTTTGGTTTTTTGTTTTGTTTTGATTTGTTTTTTGTTTGTTTTGGTGTTTTGTTCCTTTCTTAATTGTTTCAGGTATTTCTTTCCCCCTCTGGATTCCCCACGGGCTGGATCGAGATGGTCCAGTCATGCCCAGCTCCTTCCTCCTCCTCCTCTGATAGAGCACTCTTGTGATGCTGACACTGCCAGCCTTCAGTATCCTCACCCTCGCAGACGATGCATATCTCGGCCTCTTAATCTATTACCTGAGAATGAAGGGGTTTAACGTATTACTTTAAACAAACTTAAATAAACTCTAAAGGGCCTTACTCTGGTGTTTGTGAATGCTTCCATTTCTGGCTGCCTTTGTATTTCTTCTCTCATGCAGAAGATTTTAAACAATTTGGGAACTTCATGCATGTTTTGCAAAACAAACTACAACATTCAGAACGTGTATTTTGTGTTTCAAAGGAACGTTTTAATCTGTAGCCTTTGAACTATGGCAACACATACAAACAGTATCAATCATGAGCTATTTACAGAGAAGCTGACTTTGATGTGCATGCCCTTATTATTTTTGAAATCAGTATGGTATTGATTTTTTTTCTTTCTGTATTCTGCACTGAGAAATGTGAAAAACACTCAACCACGCCTTCAAGAAACTGAGTAACTGAAGGACGATACTGGATCAACTCGTAAAAGAAACAAAACCATTCCTGTGTCTACTGCAGCAAAATACTTTGGAGTGTTTGGTTACTTAAGAATTTTCCATCTTGTATAAATATGTAAATTTTATAATTGTGATTGACTAATAAACTTATTGCAAAATGTATATATCAGTATACTTTTCCTTATAACAGGATTTTTTTCAGCAGGCTCAAGGACCTCTTCTAATTCGGGTGCCTATTCTCATGGCTTTTCTTTTGTGAAAGGTATGTGGCATTCTGTACATGTCCTTGTGCGTTAACGTTTTTCCGCCACAGGGTGTGCTCTGACGATTCTCGTGACCTTGTTGAAGGTCTGCAGAGAATGGTAGTGGTTGGATTTCTAATTGGCTTACAATTATTTTCCAGCAATTGAATATTTCAGTTAGGGCATTTTGAAGAAACATACCAATTTAAAAGCCCCCTCTGTTGATGTCTCAGCACAGGAATGTGGTTGCTATGGATCAGGAATGCTGGCGCTGGCTCAAACTGTGGCTGGTGTGAAATGGTTCAGAAGATAAAACTGGACAGTGACTACATGGCATTGCTAGGGAGCAGCATTATCATGCAGGCGTGTTCAGCAGATCTCGGAGGAAGGACTAAGGTGGGCTCTGTGTAGCAGAAACTCCAAGTGCAATAGTGTATTTCAGTGCACTTCAAAATGGGCTCATGGTGCTTCCTGTGCTAGACTCATAAATGTAGAAGGCAACCTGCATTCTTCCCAAACCATTGCAAGTTCCTGTGAGTTTTTCTTGTATACTGAAAAGTATTTGCTTAGATGCTATGTTTTTTCTTATTTCTGCATTTGTTTCTTGATTTAGCTCTGAGGAATCCAATTTTAATTTACTAAAAAGCTATGAGAGGATAAAATGGTGTTAGGAAGTGCTTGGAGAGAGGCTGCTGAAAGTTTTCAACTAGCAGAAATACACTGGAGGGGTAAAAATAAAGTTTTAGTAAAAGCAGGTGCTTCGGCCTTTCTGCCAAAAGCTTTTATAAAACCATGCTAAACAAATGATTAAAAAATAAGGTTAAATGATGGTAAGGAGATGGAAAATGAGTTATTAAAATAAAAATCCAAAGTATTACAGTGAGATTCATTCCTAAACCAGAACAAACTTTCTCGTTATGCAAGCAGTAGAATATACTTTTCAAAGTTTAAGCCACTCGTTGAATTTCTGTCTTAACACTTTAAAAGATCACTCCCTTCAGTGCACTAATTGATCTTTTTCTTGCCCTTGTACCAGGGCTCCTTTCAAAGCAGCCATCAGGAAAAGCACAGTGGCAGTGTTTAGATATGTTGTTGTTTTTTCACTGTTAAAAGTTTGTGGTATTTGGGTGTACCTCAACTGCTGCTGTGTGGCCAAAAGTAGTGTAAAATATATTAAAAGATAATTCTTTAAATGTAACTATCCTTAATAAGCTAGATCTAAGGGAAAGATTGTTGCTTGCATTTTTGGTTTGATTTAGCTTCTGCTAATCTTTTGGAGTCCAAAACAACCAGTTGTGGTAATAACAAAGTAAATGACAGTTTTTTGCATCTTTTAATGCATTTGTTCATAATTAATTCAACATGGTCATGTTATTTTCCTCTATGATGAACATGTGTAATTATTAGATATCTTGACTAATTCCCATCACATTTCTTATTAATGGAAACATGCTGTTAGGAGTCAAGTGAAGTGCAGACAAGTCAAATTTCCAGTGGACTGGGAAAGCACTTTAACAAATGAATTTGCATCTGGTTTTGTATGTGATGTGTTGCCTTTCTCCCTGCCTGCCTTTTGGCATTGACATCTCTCCAGGATCTTCCACTTGACTATCGACCTGCACTTCCTTGAACCCACACTTCCCACTTTTTTCTTCTCTTTTGCTCACATGATTCACACTACTTTTGTGCAAGATTTGGGCCCTTTTATGTAAGCAGCAGAACCCTTAGAAGGCGGGGAGATCATAGAAGGGCACAGAAAAGGATTATTACAATGGGAATTTGCAGTATTTTGAGTTTACTTAGTGCTTTATAAGGCTGCTGTTCGTGCTCTTCTGAAAGAAGACAAACATTATCCTAAATACTGCTATTATGTGCTTGGAGCACATCTTGGCTTGAATTTCCAGAAATA
Organism: Turnix velox; assembly: GCA_013400935.1. Taxonomy (NCBI): domain Eukaryota; kingdom Metazoa; phylum Chordata; class Aves; order Charadriiformes; family Turnicidae; genus Turnix; species Turnix velox. The sequence goes on from VZTY01006115.1 coordinate 550,946, forward strand.
GAAGGTTTTGGGGTCTTGTGTTAGCCAGAAGGTGGATTGGTGTAGAATGGTTGGTTTTGTTTGGTTTTCTTTTGAACATATTTGAACACAGTATGAACTTCTGATGTAATTTTTCACTTCAGAGTGCCTGCTTCACTTCATAGTGCCTGCTTTTTGTAATTTCTTCCCCAGGGAGAATGAACTATAAAAGTGTATGGTGAAAATGTCCTGGATTAACACTGGATTTAGATCTTTTGAAGCTGGTGTTCGCATACACACACGTATGTTTGGAAGGCATCTGCCATCGTGTTGCCTTTGGGCTCTACTTAGAAAATAAGTGCAATTTGTGCTTTGAGATTTTTCATGTACCATATGTAAACTTACACACTTTGTATCCTCATCTAAGAGACACACAGAACAACAATACAAGAGAAAGCAAAGTTAGTAAGATAAATAATGCCTATCACAACGCCCCTTCTCTGGATGAGGCATTGAGCAACCTGGTCTAGTGGGAGATGTCCCTGCCCACGGCAGAGGGGTTTAAGCTATACGCTCTTTAAGGTCCCTTCCAACCGAAATCATTCTATGACTCTAAATCCGACTAAGTAATTTCAATTTTTACAGGGCTGTGGTCCGTCCCCCCGGACTAGCTTCTCACACCTCACTGGTGGCCCACCTCAGCGCCGACGCAGTGCCTCGGGGGGGGTCCGCCGCCTCCGGTTCCTAAGCGAATACGTGAAATAACCAATTTCCTCAGCAAATCTCCTCAACCGGCGGAGAGCAGCCACCTCACAGCCTAACGGACAGCGACGTGGGGCGAGGTCCGCCTCGCGCTCCTCGCCCAATCAGCGCTCCCCTCTTAAACCGTGCCCCGCCGGCGATTGGTAGAGGTTCCCCCATTGGCTGGTGACGAGGCAGGGTCCGGGAGCGGGCTGGGGGAAATTCAGAGGGAGGAGGAGCAGCGGATGCCGTGCGCGGGTGCGTCTTCCCCCGAACCTCCAGGGGTCGCTGTGCTGTTGCTGCGCTGCGGGAGGGCGTGGGCGGGGCGGCGGCGGCAGGCGGGCGGGAGCGCGGAAGGGCGCGCGCGGCAGGAGCGGCGGTTTGAAGTTTGTGGCGGTTGGGTCGCAGTCCCTCAGTGCCTTGTCAGGTGAGCGCTGGAACGTGTTCCTCCCTTCGTTTTGCTCGCGGCGGGAAGGGTAGAGCCGATCCTTCTCCCTCCTGAGGATAAGCGCTGTTTGGCTTCCAGCCGCTTCCCTCTCCCGGCCTCCCCCTGTGGGGAGCCACCGTGTCGCCTTTGGGCTTCCCCCCCGGTGTATGTGGGGACTGGGGGTGGTGCTGCCGCCTGGACGAGAGGGGGATGCAATAGAGCCCGGGCCTTCCCTCAGTGAGCATTAGGCTATCGCCTGGCGAGATCGCCTCGGGGAGTTTGTAGCTGCCCAGGTGCTCGCTGCTGTGGGAATGGGGGAAGGGTTGTCTGGATCCAAGCGGATTTAGGCGCTAAATATAGGTTGGCAAATCTTGCAGCGCCGGTACTCTTTCAACTTGTAGGAGCAGCTCTCTTTTTAGAAAGTCGAAGAAGCCTTGAAGGCTCTGTGGAACCCTAAAAAGCTTGGAAGGAAGGGGTCTGGAAATGATTGAAGTGTGTTTGTAGATGAAGTGGGGTGATTGCCAAAGAATATTGTCCAAGCTGTATAAATAACATACTTTTGACAGCAGTGCTGTGCTTTGTGTAAACGTATGGGTTTTTTGTTCCTGCTTTCAGATGCTGCTGGACCAGGGCTGATTGTGTTGCCAAGCAGAGAGCTATTTTAAGCGACTTGTGCAGGGTGATGGAAGACTTCAGAAATATTGGCGATGAGACGTTTCCCAGTTTCTTGGGCCATTCATTGAACAGTGATGCAAGTGCCGTTTTTGAAAATGTCACTATTTCCTCACACCCGGGCTTACCTGTTGCAGCTTCAACTGTTGCTAGGAGTAAAGCAGGCTGTGCCAACAGGTGTGACTATCAGTTAATAATGCTTATGAGTATAAAAACCAGTAAACTGATTCAGAACGTTTTGTTTTAGAGATGAAAAATGCTTTTGAAAGATCATCGATACCTGAAGGGTATCTACAGAAAGGCTGGAGTAGAACTTTGTAACAGGGCATAGGATGTCAAGACTTGTAATGGATGCAAATCAGAAGAGGGGATATTTAGGCTGGATATAAGAAAGAAGTTCTTTACTGTGAGGGTGGTGAGATACTGGAACAGGTTGCCCAGAGAGGTTGTGGATGCTCCCTCCCTGGATGAGGCTTTGAACAGCTAGTAAGAGGTGTCCCTGCCCATGGCAAGGGTGTTGGAACTAGATGATCTTTAAGGTCCCCTTCCAACATAAACCATTCTGTAATTAGTAGCATAGGATTGATTGTATTAGTAGTGAAAAAAAATCTCATAAAATAATTAACTTACATTAAAATTACCCTTTGAAAAATAGCTTTGTTTTTAGGCTGATGAATTAAAAGAAGCTTGTTATCTTAACACTTCAGCTTAGTGTAATCAAGTTTTAAGTTATGTAGGTAATAATATATAATGTATTTTTACATGTGTTTTAATTCATTTAACTTACCTAATCTGGCTCATTTTAGGACGGGTAGCATAAGAACTGTTGTTAAGGATACTGATTAAAATTTAGCACCATTTATAATAATTTGTTAGTAAGGGGCAGAGTGAAGAGTAACAATTAGAGGACTCAAATGATGTCCTGTGACTTACCAAGACCAGACTGTTGTACCCTGTCTTTCAAGAAGTATCCATTCCAAATGGGATATACAGCACCAGACAGATCATGTGGTCTTTCCATGATGAACTACAGGAAGACTGGAGAGAGGGTCATTCTAGGTACATATGTGTACCTGTAAATACCTGTTAAAAAATGCTGAAATGTTTATAATTTAACCTGGAGAAGATGAGTGGTCAATGTGATTCTTTTTTCCAGTTATTTGGAGAATGGGAGAGGTACACGTTAGAATGATTCTGCTGTGCATTTTTCTCTCCATCTTTGCAGGCATTCTGATATCTGTGCATCCTATTTAGAAGGGAAAAATTCACCTTGCAATACTAAGTCACATCCTGAACAAATGGGGAAATGTGCTCTCAACTTGTGTGATGACTTGTAAGTGAATTAAAGTCTAATTCTGTCCTAAAATACACAGACCAGTATATAGAGGTGTATGTACTATAAGTTAATTATGGAATACCTCAGAACTGAATTGCTCAGCAGCAGCAGCTTCTATTACTGGCCTTTTGATGCCAGCAACTGGAGAGCTCAGCTGTGCATTAACTGTTGGTTTACAGTGTTTGGCTGTGCAGCCTGGGCAGCTTTTCCTACTAGAACAGCTTCTGCATGTTTTCTGAAGAGGTGTGGTGCAGGCTATGTAGCTGTATGTTGCAGTATGGGCACAGGCTATAAAGGGTTAACAACTGCTCAGCTCAGAGCCTGAGGCAAATCTTATCAAGCCACCTGACAGCCTTGGAGCTCGCTTGTGTCTTCCACTGTTTTGGGAAGGAGTCCTCGATGGTCTGGGAAAGATCGAGGGAGTCAAGGAAGAAAAAGATAACAGGGACTTGTGTGCAGCTGTGTGTTGGCAGAAGAACTCTTAAGAGGAGGGTCTGATATTAATGCAAGAATGTAACTTGTAACCAATCAGGATGTTAGTAGCATTGATAAGTAGCCATCACTGTATATAAGCTTGTCTCATGCTCACAATAAACGGATTCTGGCAGATCATATTGATCGTGGAGGTCAGCCCCTTCTTACACCAACCGTTCTATTACTTTAGCTGTATCCCATGCAGTGCTTCTGCTTAGTCTGTACAGCCCTACATGAACAGTATTCTGCTCTTTAATAGACTAGTTTGGCTTCTTGTGTTTGACAGCAATGAATCTTATTATTTTTTCTACGCTTTGATGCTTTGGTTTATTACACTAATTAAAAATTTATTAAGCATCATAATTTGACTTATTTGAATCTGGCATATATATATGTAGTTTAATTCCATAATAAAAAATTAAGCTGATCTTTCTGGTTCATGCCGTGTATGTGAATAAAAGTTTGCAGTGATTTAAATCTCTTCCAAGTAAGTGTCATGCGGTTTGCATGCAAGAAGGAACACTGATTTCTATTAAATGTAGCTTCCTTGTAGCCTCAGTGGTTGTATTTCTTAGGAAATAGCCAGTGTTAGTGAAATAGGTGTAAGTGTTACTCTGTGGTAGAAGCATTAGAAGCTGTTGCAAAGGTTATTCTAAGATCAGATTTATTTCTTTTGTTGTGATAGAAACTGTAGTGTGCATCTTTCTTACTGGTGAAATTGACCTAGAGGTAGTATATCCCTTTAAAAACAAAGAAAAGTAAGATTTAGAGAGGGAATCTGCATCTTGATGATATTAAAAAAACAAACAAACCAACAAAACCACGGAAGAATTGCATTTTAGATTTCAGATATAAAAATTAAATTGACATCTGAAATACTAGAATGATTCAGTTCACTGAGCGTGTTAATGTTGACACATGATTAGCTTATCAGCCTGTGTGGGAGTCTAATGAAACCAGAAATAAAACATTTCCGCAGAATTATAAAAGCTGTTATGGAACTTTATGGAATTCGTTGTACTTGTCCTTCTTGCTGAAATGAGAGAGAAAGGAACACACAGATAAGAGGTGTGTTCCATTGAATTCATTTCATATTATGTTGTTGAACAAAAGCCCTTGTAATATTGATATTTACTCCTTTATAGGTAATAGGTCTGTAGAATCTATGTTATTGGAATAACTGAGTTCCTAGAAGGGATTAGAACTGGAGAATTATCAGTTCTTCTCATATAGAGATGTTGTGTACTAATGTTGACCTGTATTTTTTTCATTGAAATAATTCTTTCTAGGAGAGTTGCTACGCAAGTAAAAGAACTTCAGAAAACTTCTGTTAATTTGAAAGAATCCCACTCAATATGCAGAGAGCAAGATGAGAATGCCATTGGGCATCCCAAATGCAGTCAAGATACCTTACTTGAAGTATTGCCACTTGAGCGATTGGAAGGTATTAAAATTTGAGCAAAATTATATATTATCTTCAGTGTATTAGATTTTTATGTTTTAAATGTCTTCTCTAGATCCTTCTGCTGTTTTATGGCATAGTGTAAGTGGATTTTCAAAACAAATCTCTCTGAATGAACAGAGAACTGTCTGGTTGACACTGCATTCTTGGATTTCCCCCTAAAATATAAAACTAGACAGGAAACTGATGAGAGTAATGTTTTCTATAAAATACCATAATTAGGTTGCTAGTAGGAATCTGGATTAGTTTCAGGAGCTTTGCTTTTGGAAAAAGTGGATTTAAGTTCATTTCTACCCCTTCACTTTCAGTAGGAGTAAGTCTATGAGATTACATTTTGACTGATGTTTCTCTAGTGAGATGATGCATGAAAAAGAAATAGTTTGGAATAATTGCTGTTAAAAATGTTGGTTGATTTTTAAATTTTTTTTTTAAGAATATGAATAGAGTATTGAAAGCAACGTGGTAGTAACTTAGTTTAAAAGTGTGGCTATTGATAATAAACTTGTTTGGGCTCTTTTGCAATGCCAGTCCCGTGATTAAATTCTGCTCATTCCTTAAAATTCAGCAAATATACTTAGTAAATAATACCTCTAGTCGTTGCCCTTTTCTAAGCTTTACCTGGATATTTGCATGGGTTTTCACAAAGTAAGTATTAACAATTTAATAGAGAACAAATTCAGTTAGGAAGTACTATGGTTTGTAGTATAAGCTGGCCCTTATAAAAGACACTCCTAACAGAGAAGTATTGACTTCGGTCTGTTACTGTAGTTTTGAGGAAGTGAGGGTAACTATGACAACAAAAAACACTTTGGAAAACTGGGACTGCCTAGTGTTTGGGCTCGATAGTGCTGAGGTAATTAGTTTTCACTTGTTTGTTCAAGGTTTAGGATTCTAGTCTGGAACCTGCCTTCTATTCCTGTTTATTATTTAAGGATAAAGAAGGTTTTATGCTAAAATCTCTTATGTGTCGTGGGTTTGGTCAGATAGGCCACTCTGAGTGACAGATTTCTCCCTCTCCCCCACCCCCTGCAAAAGAGAGGAGAGGAAGCAATAGAGATTTATGAGTTTAGCAAAATGCAAAACTACTTTAATAACAAGTGAATTAGTGCATAGTAATAAAATAAAGAGGAAAGATGAACAAAAAGGTATACCAGGTATACAGCATATACAAAATTCTAGGATGATGAATGCTCCACCAGCAGAGATCGAGAAAGTCCCAGACTGGACTAAGCAGAAGCCAGGAGGTGGATTCTGGATCTCGAGTCAGGAGTGGTCAGATTGAGATCAAAGGCAGATAAAAAGGCGGGGTCTTCCCTGGATGTCCAGCGTTGAAGAATGAGGGTTGACGCTTTGATCTCTCTCTCAGATTTTATACTGAGCATGGGGCAGATGGGATGGAATGCTCATGTTGGCCAATTTTGGGTCACCTTCCCTGCTTATCCCTGCAGGTGCAACTCTACCCTTTTCTGCTTCTGACCCTCTAATAGAACAAATAACAAATTTAACTGGCTTTGGTTGTTACAGTAATATAAGTAAACAAGGGCATCTCACATACCCTTTTTTTGATACAATCAGGTCTCATTGCCCTGACAGTGAACAGTTTCTGAACAATATGCTGTTAATTTCACAGTTTTGTTGGTTAGAAGAGGTCTAGCTAGAAAGTGATGTTACAAACTAGAAAATTGGTTCTGTTTTACCTCAAACAGGACAGTGTGTATAAATGTTGTATATCTTTTGAGAATTGCAAATCATTATTAGCACAAAGACACGTGGAAGCTCTTTGCAAGTTATCTAGAAAGAGGAATTATCCAAATAGTTGAAATCCAACAGCTGAATCACTTCTTATAGTGCAGTCTCAGAATCCTTACTTTTCTGTTTTTTACACTACCTAAAAGAAATCCTTAAGGCAGTAATTCTTCCATAATTTTTACAGTTTTAGTCCTGATAAAGCCCTGCTTTTTAAATTAGTCCTGGATATTGTTTATTATTGTTATGTACTGTGATATACTGTGGTATGTTTTAGGGTTGGTTTTATGGTACATGACAAGGTGTTGAAGAACTTTGGTCTACTGTCTTATAGAATAATTATATGACTTACTAGTATAATGTAAGAACATAATAAAATATGACATTCTTTTGTTTCAGATTTGTCAACTGGAATGTGTGTTCTTCCAGACAGTAAGCATATCAAGGTGAAACCTAATAGCAGTTATATTGAAACATTTCTAACATTAATGTTAATAGTAATAATACTGATCTTAATACTAATCTGTACTAGTCTTAATTCTGTGAGAGGAATAGTAGGAGTGGATTAAACTGTTTGTGTTGTGAGTCCCCTAAGTTTCTAATGGTGCTAGTGTGAATGTGCCATGCCTCACCTTGCCTCCTTTTTGCAGATCACTCAATGTAATTAGTACCATGGGAGCACGACTCCACTTAATTTTTCTCGGTTGTGCAAACTGTTGTTGGCTCCTAGCCTCTGCTGCCTTGCAGTCTGTTATCCATATAAGGACCACACATTTTATTGCAATTGTATTTTAGCTTAGTTCCTTAAAGTCTTTGAGAAACCTTTTGAAATGGGTGGTATCAACCTGATTTGACTTGCCCCTATACTTGTTAATTGCTTTGAGGAATGTTAATTCAGATGATTTGTTCAGTGTTCTCAACACCACTCGCATCATTTGTAAGGATGCATTCCTTCTCCTGCTTCTGGATTTTTTTTTTCTTTCGTTTCTATATCCCAGAGCTAGCAAATAGTTGCTTGTAGTGACAAGTAGGGCTGTGTTTCAGCTTTTTTTATCACTGGTGTTAGGGAAGCTGACAATTATCGGCACAGAGATACAAGGCAGACAGAAATGGGAAGTCTTGTGGCCTTTGTAGAAAATATGCCTCAGGCTGCAGCCAAATGCTGTGCAGTATGTGCTCCTTAATGTGCTGGCTGCTATTCACTGAATTGATTCAGGTTTTTTTTTCATTTGATTTTTCTAGGGTTCACAATGGTCAGTCAGTTCAGTTGAATGCTCACAGACTGTCACTTGAAAACCATCATTCAGATATTTTCTATCTGAACTTTGACGTTTTTGCTGTCTGTCAAAGGTGCAGAACTCTACTAGCAGAATAGCAAGCTAATGAGAGTTGTCTTTTTTACTTTTAAACTGAGAATGCAGATTAATGAGGGGGGGCACAATTTGTTTTTTCAAGGGCAAACTCTTTAAAGCAATGATTCACTATTTTATTTTTGAGGTTTTTAAAGTTTGTTGTAATTCCAGCTATTTTTCCCTCTTTCCACTTTATGATCTCCATATTTCTTGTATATATCCATTCTGGAAACTAGCAGGCAAAGACCATTGGAACTTGAATGTTTGCTGGCATAAATGGAAAAAAAAGTAGTGGAGGAGAGTTTAGGAATGTCATTAACCTCATTCATTGTTTATTATTAATAGGATTTATAAAATAACTACCAACTGTAAAAACATTTCTGTATGGATGCTTTTCACAGGTTGGTCCATCTGAACCTACAGAAAAGCTGATAGGAGGTGAAATCTCAAGTGATCATCTTAGTAATAGCCTTTCAAGTTTTTTGGAAAATGAGAAACTCTCATCTCTTCTAAACTCAGAAGAAGATTCCACTGGTAAGTTTATCTATTACTGGGTAGCTAAATCTAGAGTTCTTACAACATATTATTGCTTGCTTGAGAAATGGTACTATTTTACTGAAGGATTTAATGTAGGAATCCATTTCATCAAGACATACTATTTAAGAATATGAAAGAAAACTGTTTATTGGAAAACTGGGTATTTTAAAATGTGGTATGAAGTTTGTCAAAGACATTTTAGTTCAAAGAAATTTGATCTAAAAGAGTTAAACAACATTCCTCAGTCACTGTGCATCAAAAATACAGTAACTTTTTTGATAAACATGTACATGGAGTTAGAATTAACTTTTACTTGAGTTTCAGTTCTCCTTAGATGCCACGCATGAACAGTGACACCTGAGCTGAGTCTAGTGTGTAAGCACAGATAAAAGTGAGCTTGAGTTTGTATACAAGTAAACAAGAATCTTGAATTTTGTGCCCTTCTAGTGGCTGATGTCAAAGGACAGACTTGTTCTTCATTAAAATCGTTGACTTTACAGATAGCATGAGAGATGACAGAGTATGTACTCAAGTTGCATCAAGAATAAGGAAGGCAAAGCAATGAATAGTTTCACCGCTGTCTTGAGGTCAAGCAGTTGTGCATAATATAGGATTATTAGATTTCTCCCTGTTATATCTACATATATCATGACAGTTTTTTGAAGCCTTTCTTGTTGCATAACTTCAATTATGTATTAAGTATATAAGAATCAGTTAAGTCTTAGTAATAGCACTTCACAATTCTTTGCCATTGAAGTGTAGAACTGTGTTTCACAGAATCACAGAATGTCAAGGATCGGACCTCAAGAGATCACCTAGTCCCATCCCCCTGCCACAGCAGGAACACCTGGGTCACAAAGGAATACGTCTCCAGAGGAGGAGACTCCACGACCTCTTTGGGCCTGTTGCTATGTTCTGTCACTCTCTCTGTGAAAAAGTTTTTATATTTCTGTGGAACATCGTATGTTCCAGCTTGCACCCATTGCCCCTTGTCCAGTTATTGGAGGTCACTGAGAAGAGCTTGGCTCCGTCCTCCTGACATTCACCCTTTACATATTTATAAACATTACTGAGGTCACCCCTCAGTCTCCTTCAAGCTAAAGAAACCCAGCTGCCTCAGCCTTTCCTCATAAGGGAGATGTTCCAATCCCATAATCATCTTTGTCAAGCAGTTTCCTGTCCTTCTTCAACTGAGGTCCCCAGAACTGGACAAAATATTCCAGATATGGTCTCACCAGGGCAGAGTAGAGGAGAACCTCTTTCAACCTACTGACTACATCCCTTCTAATACACTCCAGGATGCCAGTGTCCTTCTTGGCCACAAGGGCACATTGCTGGCTCATGGTCACCCTGCTGTCCACCAGGACCCCCAGATCCCTTTCACTTGCATTGCTTTCTAATAGTTCAGTCCTCAACAAGTACTAATAAATGGAGTTGTTCTTGACCATATGCAAGTCTCTACACTTGCCCTTGTTATATTTCATTGAATTTCTCCCCACCCGAATCTCCAGCCTGTCTAGGTCTTGTTGGATGACAGCACAGCCTTCCAGTGCATTGGCCACTCCTTGAGGGACTCCAGCAGACGTAGGTCTCCAGCTAGACTCTGTCCCATTGACCACAACTCTGTGACTTCTTTTCTTTAGCCAGTTCATGGTCCACCTCACTACCTGACCATTCAGACCACATTTCCTCAGTTTNTGACCGTTCAGACCACATTTCCTCAGTTTAGCTGTGAGGATGCTGTGGGAGACAGTACCAAATGCTTTACTGAAAGCAAAGTAGATCACATCCACTGCTTATCTATCATTTATCCACTTGGTTATGCCTTCATAAAAGGTTATCAAGTTGGTCAAGTATAACTTCCCCTTGGTGAATCCAGGTTGACTGCTCCTAATGACCTGCTTATCCTTGATGTGCCTAGAGCTGGTGCCAAGAATAAGTTGCTCCATCACCTTTCTAGGGACAGAGGGGAGTCTGACAGGCCTGTAGTTACCTGGGTCCCCCTTCTTGCCCTTTTTGAAGACTGGAGTGACATTTGCTTTCCTCCAGCTCTCTGGGACTCCCTTACCTTCTAGTACTGTGTCCCATGTGATTTCTCCAAGCAATTGCCTATCACTAGTCACAGATGAAGACAATTGAATGTTTTTGTGACCTAAGTATTTTAAGGAAAAATGAGGTAATCCTGCTCTGAGTGAATGTATTGTGAGGCTATGCATATTAACAATTATGGAGCTGCTTTGATAACATGTCAGGTTATATAAAATGTCTGTGAAAGGTCAGTTGCATGTTTTCTTCTGTTTTTAATAGATGATGATATTGATGATGAAGAGTTCTTTGATAACCGACTAGAAGCCTATTTTGAGCAGCTGATGCAACCAGAAATGACAAGGGAAGACACTGACATACAGAAGCTCTCAGAATGCTATATGGCACTGAAGTTTTCTGAAAATGGCTTCTTTCAAGTAAGTTAAAAATAAAGTTAAAATCTCAGTAAAAGGGCCCCGTGGCCCTTTAATGTGGTAGCATCATTGAAGATTGCTTGATTTTGCTTCTTTCCTGACAAACTCAAATGCTATCCAATAGCCTGTACAGCAATAGATTCCTTTAAAATTTAAAGATGGCAAATACAGCTCTAAAGTAGAAACAAAGTGAGCTTTAAGTGAGCTTCTGAAAAACACCCTCTGCGTGTTTTTCTTTGGATGGGGGTTGAAACAAAAAGAGAGAAATAAAGGAACTAGATAGCTGTTTTATACTTATTTTTCGCGTCCTTGTAGTGCAGAGCTAATACCTGATTCTTCTGCTCATTACAGAAGGTCTTGTTGTTTATGAGATAAGACAGAATTAGTCTGGCTGTCCCAAGAGGCATTAGTCAGAAAGACTTGCATCAAAGCTGAAGAGTTTCCTATGTGATGTCTCTTTTATTCGAATTTCCATTCAGGTTTCCCACCCTTCTAACATGGGTCATCACACTTTTATTTGTCCTGTGTGTAGCCTTCTCCTTTCCCTTGATAAGCAGCTTTATCAGAGAACCTTGTACAGTCAGTTCTGATGCTCAGTCTTCCAAAGGGGAAAACGAAACAAAACAAAATCCTGAAGTCAAAGCCTGGATTATCTTCTTTGAGTAGATAAAAGCTTACCTCCAGAGAAATCATGTAGTAACTAAAAAAGAAATAGTAATATTTCCTGAACTTTTCCTCCTGAACTACTAAGTACTGAATTTCTTAATCTTCATTCCAAAAGTAAAAATTGCTTTTACAGTTTTGAATTGTGTATGCATCTTACAATTTATTGTACTTATTGTACCTCTCAGACATTCTCTTGAATGCTTTAAAGTATGATAAGTCTTGCTTTCTAGTGGTGCTTTTTAATGTCAGAGATGATACTTGTAGATAAGTATATGGGATCTCCTCAAGCCTGTTAAGGGCAGTTAAACTGAAGCTTCTACTTATACCATTGTCTTGTGATTGCGTGATTTTAATTTTGATTACTAGCCTCTGAATGCAAAGAATTTTTGAAGGATAAATCTCACTAAGAAAGCCAGTGGCTACAAAATGCTCACTTCACCCTGCTCCTTCCAGCCCCAGCAAGTGGGTCAGATAAACTGAAACTGAGGCTGTCCTGTAGTCTCAACTCCCTTGTAACATTCAGGAGATGGGCTTATTGTGTGTGTAGGAAATGTTTAATTTGAATCTGATGATGCTTTGGCAAAGCTACTTTCCCTAGTTTAACTTGTCGCTATTCTTAGAGTTACAGTTTTAACTGCAACAACATTCAAAGAACATAATGGAATTTTCTTCTAAGTCATTGTATAAACTACCTGAAAAGAAATTTAGTTTGCTACTGATGAAAGATTCTGTTGTAATTTTTGTTTGTTTAACTATTAAGGTATCATGTGGGTGGTTATTTTTCTGTCATGCAATTAGCATATAGTATCTTTCTGATCCTTGCTTTATTGTCTTGGATAGCAATTTCCAATTTTATTAATGTATAGTACTACAGAGACTTGTTTTTCCAGTGGAATAAATAAGTCTCTTAAGTAAGTGATCAGAGTGTGGAAGCTAAGTGTAGATTAGCAACTGGCTGGCTTGTAATTTATCTTTGAGCAGCAGTTAATTCTGTTACAGACACAGTGCCAGGGATTGAGTCCCTTTTCACTTTATTGGCTTTGCAATGATAGATGCAATCCTGGCTGTTGCATGCTTGACTAGAATGGAAAATGATTGATTTAAACAGTTAACTGTAGCTTGTGAAATTTCAGGAATTTCCCAACTGACATCTGAGTTTGCAAGCTGTGTGAGGTGAAGTTAACCCTGGAAAGATAGCCAGTGTAGACTGACACTGTAGACTGTATGACTGTGTGTGAAGAAAGGAATAGGTGGTTGCTTGAAGAGTGAGAATAACAGTTCTGCTCTCTGACTGACCCCAGTTTTTCTCTACACTTAAGATGTTCCTTCTTCATTGTCACTGAAGATAGGCAGTGGGGGAGGTACAAAGTGTGCTGAGTTGCCTTGGAGGCCTTATCTAGCAGTGGGTCAACCAGAACAGGAAGAACAGCAGTGTGTGTTGCTAGTTGGGAATGAATATTGCTGTGTGTAACCTTGGAGGCAGATGCATGGACTGACATAGCCAGGAGCTATTGTCCTTGGTGAGCTATTATCAAGCAGTTAGAGATGCATCAGTCAGTGCCATGTAAGCAAACAAGTTATGATAACCTCTTTATTAGAGAATTTTTTAACATTGTAAATACAACAGGGTTGGTGTTCTTTTTTTATGCTAGAGTAGATATACCAAAGGTAACTTAAGTCATAATTAATTTTTTTTTAAAGGAGAACTTTCAAGTTCCTGACACTTACCAGATTTTGACAGGAGCAGACTCTGGAAATGCAAGTGATGAAGATTCACAAAATCAAGGGAAAACTGGATATGCTGTGCAAAAAGAAGCACTGCCCAGAGGAGTACAGCAACTGGTATGAAATTTGTCATTTAGATTTCTCTGTATTGTGTAGAATAAGACTACAGTAGAAGATGGCAGTGCTTTTGAAAACTTGATAGAGGCTGAATTAACAACCCAAACTTTCCTTTAAAAAAACCCAAAACTACTAACACTGCTTTGTTTTTAGTTATATTTTGCTGACATACTTAACTGGGACTGTTTTACACCTAGAATGGCTAGTACAAACAGTTAATGGCTGCAACTCTGACACTTTGCAAATTCTTATTGTTTTCTAAGAATTCCATGACAACTGGAGATGCACTGGACTCCCGCACCACTGCTGACTTGTGCTTAGATTCGATGTATCTTCAGTGCATGGACAGTCATAAAGTGGATATGTCAGAAGACCTTCCAAAGCAAGGAATAAAGTCTTCTGAGTGTCAGGTTGCAGGTCCTGATGCAAATGTACTACATGCAGCAAGAGGACTGTTGGAGCCCTCTACCACTCCTGGAGTTGTTCTTAGTGCAAATGCAACTCAGGCAGATACAACTGAATGTGAAGTTGGTCTTGCTGATGCTTACCTGTCTCCAGCTGCAGACAGCTGTGAGAATCTAAGTGTAGCTACAACAGACAAAGGTAGGTTGCTTTAGATAAAATGTATCTATACAATTATGCTCAGATGCATGGAAAAAGAAAATGAGCACTATGCATTTTAATTTAGTTGTGCAAGTTGGTGATAAAAAACAATGTAGCATGAACAAATTTTGACTTGTTTTTGTTTTAAAAAACACTGACTGTTGTATATTGCACTTAACTTTTTTTATTTGATGATGAAACTTGTTTAACCTTGCAATTGCAGCAGCTTGAACTATGGTGTTCTTGAACTTCCTTATCTAAACTTAAAAGATTTTGCCATGTTCCTTTTTATTTTAATAAAATCAACATTGTAGCATCTGATACATCTTTCAGGTGATTTGCCACACAGTGTTGTCTATCAAAATGAAGAGGGAAAATGGGTGACTGATCTTGCGTATTACACTTCATTTGATGAAGAACAAGATTTAAATCTGTCTGAAGATAAAATAAATGAGGAGTTCATTACTGGATGTATGTAACCTTTGTAACTGGCTGTTGTTATCTGTGACAGTATTAAGTAAACTTTTTTTTGTTTTCCCCCACTTCAGTGAATGAATATTTGGTATTGCAAAGCCACCAGGCTTCAGGTACTGCAAATAACTTGGAAGGTGATGTTGATAGTAGCCTACAATGGCATTATGATTACTATGGTTGGTAGTGTCTTTCTACATTTCCTACTCCTTCTCCTCTTAAGGACTCTTTTATTTAGTTTCAAAAATCATTCCAACATGTGTTGCTGATACCTACTGTAAATCAAAAGTAACTCCCGTAATTGTCATTTCCACAATATTTCCTTTGATCTTCAGTTATTCTTGTCTTCTCTTTCAAGAAGGGGAAATGGCATTAATTCTATATTGTGTGATGGTTGTAACATAGGAAATAATTGTAAGTTGTAGTTTGGTTCAGGATTAAGGCTGTGGGAGAGTTTATTAACCACTGTCCTGGCCTGAGTGAGCTGGCTAAATGCTACTTTTACTTTAGCTTCTGAAAATTCAGGGAGTGTTCTTTTAAAATAAATTTAATACGAACTTGTTTCAGCGTAACAAGAATGAATAACTCATGGTGTGTCCCAGAGTGTCTGAGATGTAGAATTAAATACTGCAGTATCCCTTAATGGTGCAAAATGGTAATGATAGCACTTAATAACTTATATTTTAGTAAACCTTCTCTTTGATTTTAAGCTGAAGCAGCAGCTGTGATTGCACGAGACCAGGAAGAATTTGAGAAAGCACGCAAACTTTGGCAGGTAACCAGTTATCTCAATGTAAGCAGAATAGTTCTCCCATTTATTTGCCAGTTACAACTTTTGAAGTGTGTCTGTCTGCAGGTGGGAAAAGCAGACACGCTAAATGCATCTGCATTAGAGGATACATCATGGAAATCTCCCAATGGCTGCGTTCTGCTCAGAACATCTGACATTGATAAAGATGCCAGTTATTTGCGTTTGTCTTTGGGGGAGTTCTTTGGTCAAAGATCTGAAGCTCTTGGTTGTCTTGGTGGAGGCAGTGATGTGAAACGGGTATGTATCTTGTTAATGTTAACCAACATAAGGAAAGGACAATAGAAACACCTAACACTACTTTTGTTTCTTTTTATATTGAAACTAATTTTGAGAACTTCTTTTTTAAGTTGACTTGAAAGTGAAATTTTCTGTGTGTCAAGTTTGGATTTTATTTCCCACTTGGAGTTTCTGATGTGGAGGGCTGGCAGGTGTTACTGTTGAATCTTGATCTTCACCTTTTGGTCAGGAACCAGTTATGTGTAGGATTAGAGAGAGAAAAGTACGTTACGTACAGGGTGCGCTTTGGAGGTCCAAATAAAAGTTCCACATTATAATTGAATGAACTGTGATGGACTTTGAATGGCTATTGATAGTTGGTATACTATCTAGGAAAATGTCCAAATTCAGTAAAAGTGTAGGCATCTATACCCTGACTTAACATATTTCTGTTACGCTTCTTGCATCTTGCTCTTGTTGGCTGCTGGCAGACAGTATTTCATCTATGTTGCAGGCAAAAAAAGATGCGTGATAGCATGTGCAATGTGAGGAAGAAGTTAAATGCAGTCACATACTAGTGAAATGATAGAATTGGCATTGTCTGTCCTAGTGCATTCAGAGGCTCCAAGCGGAGATGATGACAGCATATATAGCTGTGGGTTTTTGGTGTGGGGTTTTTTTTTTTTTGGGGGTTTGTTTTGTTTGTTTGGTTAACTGTTATAAGTTGTTATTTTACCATATGTATATATTGGGAATCTATATATTTAGATTAGACATCTGCAATGTTAGGGCACGTATGTTATTTCTCAGAAGTATGAAAACCAAGCGTCAACTGGGGAGACACTGCAACTGAAAGTGTTCTACAAGCCCACTGAATGTATTCATTGAATTTACTTATGCTGTGTTCTGGGGTAATTTTTTTATAGCCATCTTTTGGTTACTATATTACCTCTCCGAAGAAAAGGCTACCTGTTGCTTTGCTAACGCAATCTGATTTATCAGGAAGTCGCATTACCCAAGAGATCTCGGAGTTGTCTGAAGTGTTTTCAGGTAAGTATAGATCAGACAGTGGTTATTATAGTAAATAAAATTACTTGTATATAACTGTTAAAGACTACTAAGAATAATCCACAGTAGAAAGGCTCTATGGTTTACATTTACCAAATATGTTTTTTGCTGTGTGAATTTTCTCCTAACCTCTCCTATCCTTCATTCCTCCAGAAAAACCCAGGACTTACACTTTCTAGAGAGAACAGTGTAATACTAAGTACTGCCCTAAATTTTCTTGGCTGTTTTAGTATTTTCAGACACTGAATAGCCATCTTGTAGTAATTAAAGTCTGTTCAGAATTTTCCTGTTCAAAAGGCTGTATAAAATATGTTGACAAAAATGCAAACAAAAAACACCCAGGAAATTGGTCTGTTTGCTCATGGAAATACAGAGGATAAAGGGAAAGAAGGAAAACAAATTGTAGCTGACAGTCTATGGAGAAAACATAGTCTACTTTTTTACTGCCACATTAAAAAAACCCAACAGTTACATGCCAATGATAGTAGTAATTTAGGATATTTCCCCAAAATTTTGTATGTAAAGATCATAGCATGCGTTTTGATGCATAGGTATATCTTTGAAGCTGCTCCAGCATGGAGCTTGCTTCCTCAAAACAGGTTTACAGCTGTGATTTTCCTCACGCTGAGACCTTGCAAATATTTTTAGAGTCTATAAGAATAATTTTTAATCTAGTAATCTTTCAAAATTGCTGGTCATTGCTGTCTGCCTTAGTCAAACCTTGTCTTCAGCGTTAGAAAACTGGCTTTACTTTGGCTTAGTTCTTGTAGTTTTCTTCTGCAGTTTGGCCTATGTTCATACTATCTTGCAAACTCCATTTTATGAAAAAAATTATTTAGTTTATGATAATCTGATGTGCTACCTGAAAATAAAATTTGAAGGGTGAGCTTGATGTTTGTATTGCTAGCTAATTTTGTGACTAAAATGTTATCTTTGAGTACTGTATAGGAAATGATGTTTGCAGTGTTTGGGTTTGTGCTGCTACAACAGCTCTTTTTTTCTACAGAACTGTAAGGAAGAATGTGTGTCATAGGAATGTGGGTGTTTAGAAGACTTTACTTACTGTGAATTAATTCCTTGACTTTTTCTTAGATGACCTAGAAACACAAACAAAAGAACATGGAAATCCTGCCAGTTGTGAAGATGCGTGTCGTAAGGTTGATGCTGCAGCTGGAATACATCAAAGTATTAATACAGAAGATGCTACCAATAGTAAAGCAAAGGTATCTCTGTTATATTTTCTATTAAGTACTACTGTGAGCTTGAACAAAATTCTAATAGCTCTATTTGTTATTGTTTCTTTTAATATGACTTAATGTTTGTTGCAGGATGGAATTCCTAAAAACAAGTTTGAAGATGGCTTATCTAATTGTGACTCTGTCCTGAGTATTAGCACAATTGCCTCTGCTATTGCTGATGCTTCCTCTAGTGCTGATGCTTCCCAACTGGCTGCTATGATGATGACACTCTCTAATAAAAGTAAAAGAACACATTTCCTTCCTGGCATTGTTAAAGAAACCAATCTGTCTGCTAATGAAGTGTTATCCAGCAGTGTAGAAAATGGTGCATTTGATGTAGAAAAATACCTCAAAAAAACAGATGAGATGGGGCATGAAAGTCAATGTGATAGTACTGTGAAAGGTGAAGTGTCTGTCCAGAACCTTATGCTTGATACCTTTTCACTGAGTAAAAATAAAAATACTCTAATAGATGATTTGATGATAAATAGCCATAGCAACCAGCAAGAAATAGAGAAGCGATTACTAGATTATTTTAATGAAGCAAATGATATCCACAATTTCTCCAGATTGACTGATGTTCCCAACCATGAAGACATAAATGCAAATAGTGATGAATATTCTGAAAAGTTGTCAGATTTGATGAATAATAAACATTTACAGTCATTGAATACTGATCTTAGATCAGATTCCCAGGCCTCACCTACTGGAAATGAAGCACAGACATATGGAATTCCTGCAAAAATCGAAGTGGCACGGAGAAGTCCACTTGCTTGTCAGACCAACAGTCTCACTAGTACATGTATCAGGGCTGACACAGAAACTGTAAATCAAAAAACAGATGCTTCTCCTGAACAATGTAAGGATTTGTTAGAAAGTAGTACAGCTAACAGCCTGTCAGCCAGCAGCTTGAAACCCGACAAAGGATCTAGTAAATATTTCTCAGTAAGTCCTACACAAGCAAAGTCCATGCAGAAGTTGAACAAGGATGAAAAGAAGCAAAATGCAAAAACAGAGAAAAGAAAAGAAGATGCAAGTGGTGGGAATGCAAAACATGTAACTTTTGAGAAGCTTTCCCCGGCTTCCCCGAGTAGTACTGGTAAGTAAGGCCTATGTAGATATAATCATTTGTTGAAAATACTTTTCTGGACAGTAGGCTTGTTCTCTGTGCTTAACCAAATACTGTTAAATTCTTTTTATTTACTAGAGCACAAACCAATTCAACCAGAATGCGAGTTGCAGACGCTGGAGGATGAGCAGTATAGCTTCAGACCTTCAACTTCACCGTTAATCCACTCTTCTCCTAGTGAGACTTCTGGAACAGCATTTTCAGGGTAAATTTCTTGGTGCAGATTGTAAGAATAATTAAGGTTCCATGAAGTTTTGTAAGGAATCAGGTTTTATTTTAATGTTGTCTTTGATCTCAAATTACAGACAACATTTATTAGGCTAAGACTGCTTTCTGTTTACTTTTATTATGTGTATAGGGTAGCAATATTAGTCAGTTGTTTACTTTTTATTTTTCACACTGCCTTGATGAAACACAAATATGGGATAGAAATGTTGCTGTTTCTGCTTAAGATTATCCAGTAATGTAAGAAGACAAAATATTCAGCCTGTTAGCTAGTCATATACCTCAGATGCTTACATTTTTTGGTTGATTTATTAATTGTTGATTTAGTGTAGTTTCTCTACTACAAATACAACTATTTGGTTGGGGTTATGGTGTTAATTAGATGACAGCTTGACATTGTGTAGGCCAATGAAGATGTGGAGTTTTTTTACGTATTTGACTCAGTTGAGTTCTCTGATTCATCTCACTGCTTCTTGTGAGAGAAGTTGAGAGAGGGTAGAAGTTCTGCTTTCAAATATTTCACATTTTGAAACTGCATATTGTGCCTAAGATTTGATGCTTCCTTTGCAACTGAAAGGATGATGTTTTATAAGAAAGCTCTCACATCAATAAGTGTTATATAAATGATAAGATTACAATTAAGTTGATTGCGTAGTCTAAAACAAATAAACATGGCCAGCAGACAGTTCTATGTACCTCCAGATAAAAAGAGACAACTGTTTTGTGTGCTTTAACTTTTAAGGTCAATGCTTGATACTTAACTACAGTTAGCGTGTCTTATGAGATATTTGAATTACAGACTGGCATTTTTCAGAAGTTCATATGCAAAAATATGTGCATTATATAGAGTAGGATTTCCAGTATGTAACATGTATCAGGGTTGTCATTGACATTGTTTTCGCATTATCTTTTCTTGTTTAACAATTGATGAGAGATTCTGTTGTTTTTAGGGGTGTGAAATGAAGAGAATCTTGGTGATGAATAGGAACTACTCATGTATAATATCTGAGGTGTTGAATGGTTTCATTTGACAGTTTTACATTTAGTTAGATATGACTATATTGATTGATCTTTTTTCTTTTAATAAGGTTTTGTGTTTTTCCTGTGACCTTAGTGTCTGGGTTCAGTTGTAGAACTGTGATGCTTAGTTTATGGGTCACAGAATCACAGACTATCAGGAATTGGAAGGGACCTCAAGTTATCATCTAGTCCAATCCCTGTGCAGGAACACCTAGACTAGGTCCCACAGGAATGCATCAAGATGGATTTTGAATATCTCCAGAAAATGAAAATGAGTTTTATGTCCATAAAAGCAGAACTTATAATGGTTAATTTAGAGCTGATTTTTCATTTCTACTGACTGCACTAAATAGAGTGGCTAAGTAAGTTGGCCTTTAGAGTAGTATAGCTAATGTGTAGTGTTGATTTTCTTGGATGCAGCATCAGAAATACATTTCAATGCTGACATACTTTGAATCTGTTTTTCAGGTCTGAAACTGACTTTACTTCCACGTTACATTATCAGGAATCTTCTTGCAAAGAGAGTATACTACCTCAGTCAATTTACTCAAGTCCTACCATGAGCAGACTGACATATGTTTCTGCATATGACAGTACCCTTAAGAACACAGAACATAACCCAGAGGAATACTTGGTAAGAATACATTGAATTGAAGATATGTATCAATTCTCATTTTTTTTAAACAAGCAAACAAAACCAGCAACACCAAACTAATCCGTTCAATGGTTAAAATAATTCTAAATTAGAAAAACCCTGACTGTTTCGGAACATTTTAGGATATGCTTGGCAAGGGAAAAAGGTATTTTCCTTCTCCTGAGTTCTGGAGTTAGAAATTTAAATTGTAAAATAGATGGCATTGAATGCACATGCTGTAATGAATGTAAACATAGTAAAACACTGCTAATTTACAAAAAAAGTTAGAGTTTATGTATTTTTCTCCTTTCATTTCTCTCCTCAATTTTTAAAAAATCATTCTGTTCTTGGAATGCTGTGTGATTATTCTAATGCTAGTTGGAGGATCTAAATCTGCTTTTATCATCCCTGAGGCTCCCTTTCTGCTCAGCTTCTGCTATTATAAGACTTAGTTTTGGGGTTTTTTTTATGGAAGTGTTTATGAATTTGTAATTTAGCTTTAAGTTCTTTTCAGGACCAAAGCTATCATTTTCTCTTAACAGTCATCCTAACGGTTCTTATTGCTTTAGCAAAGAATGTACAGCTTTTGGCAGACTTGTGGTCTAATGCTGATTTAGGTAATTGACATTCTTTTATCTGAATCCATGGATTCCTAGAAATCTGAATTTTTTTTATTATGCCTTCTAAAGTGTGTGGAAATGTGGATGGCACTTCAAAAAAAAAAAAAGCAACAAAAACCCCAACCAACCAAAATAGGAAAAGCCTGTCTGATTGCATCCATATTTGAGTAAATCCAAATGGTTACATTTCTTTTGTAATGTCGTAGGTTCCTTCCAAACTAAGTGATTCTTTAAGATCAAGTCTAAACATCAACATAACATGGACAAAACCCAGCACTAAACTGTATTGCTAAGCACCTTGTCTATGTGTCTTTCAAATGTCTCGAGGGATAGCAATGCCATCACTTCCCTGGGCAGCCTGTCCCAGTGCCTGATAAATCTTTCAGTGTAAAGATTTTTCTTAATACCCATTCTTAACCTCCCTTTGTGCAAACTGAGGCCATTTCCTCCTGTTCTATCACTTGTTACTTGGAAGAAGAGACCAACTCTCATCTCTCTGCTGTCTTCAGATAGGACTTGACCAACTTGGTCATTTTTACTGGATGTCAGTACTGGTATTAAGGTCTGTCTTATGTGTCCTGTCTGCTTTTCTAAAATTTCTAATCCTGCATATATTTGTTTACTAGAGCGAAGATGCTAGTGAACTCAGCACAACAATAATTCAAGCCAGTCCAACTCCTTCACAAGAATGTACAAATGGAAATCTGGAGGACCACTTGTGTAAAAGAAATAGAAAAGAGGCACTGCATAGAAATGACCAGAAATCAGAAGAAAATGGGCTTGCAGGTCTTCAGAGAAAGCTTGATGATGTACTGTGTCAAGAGCTGTCCAAAGAAGCTTTCCTGGAGAATGAAAAGCAGCTTTCATCTGTTTCTTCAAATGTAGCAGCAAATCATAAAGAGCTTGACCATGTTAAATCAGCCTTGCCAAGTAAATTCTCAGCCTTTCAGTCACTTTCTGTTAAGGGTGAGACACAAGAAGTGTGTCAGGACCAAACAAGCAAAGCACAGAGACAAGGATTAAAAGCTTTCAATGTATTACCCGTATATCCTGGATTAAACACCTATATGCCATTTAACCAAAACTCATCTGGTGAAGAATATGTTCCTATTTCAAGCTTTAAATTTCCCATCAATGCCTCTGAGAATCAAGCAATTTCTTCTGTTCCCACGTTACTTACAGGACATTCTCTTCCAACGACTACATTTGCACAACAGCATCTGGGAAATATTCCTTCTACTGGAAATACAGTTTTGTCTCAGTTTCATGGTTGCAACTCTGCTGGCTTTGGCCTTCCAGCAGGGCTTCCTTGTGCTGGCATCCCAGCAGGACATGTTGAGAACCCGCTTATGGTGGGAGTTCCTTTAGGTCCAAATATTGGTGCTAGCTCTTTGGGTACAGCTTTGCTCTGTAATCCACACTCTGCTTCTTGGAACAAGAATATCTTAAATGTAAAATCATGTCCTGGACAGTCACTTGGAGCTGTAAGAAATGAGTGGGAATTGACAAAGTCACCTGGTATTGGTAAGTGTGTTTTTTAAAAGTGTTTAAAATACAACTGTGGGCAAGAATGATGTTAGTAACAATGTTAGTATTGTATTATATAAAATTAAGATGATTACAAAGTGTGACTGCAATTATTCTTTGTGCAAGCTTTGTTTTTTTAAAAAAGAAAAAGTTTTATTTTTCTTTGTTTACTGATGATTTCTGAATCCTGTGTCTATTCTGTACTCCCCCTAATGGTCTTAAAATTTTTCATTGTGGAAGGATTTCAGCATTCATTGGTCTTGTCTTTGAAGGATTTAGAACTGTCTTTCATAGGAGGAAGTTAAATTCTTGCTGCAGTTCATGCTAGGCAAGATAAATCATGCTCTGTAAATTCAGTTGTATTTTATTTGGAAAGTAGATGATGTTTCTGTCTTCAGCCTGTCTTGTATTAGCAGTTAAAAAATGGGAGGATTTGGGTTGTTTTCTGGTTATGTGGAGGAAAGACAAGCTGCCAAGTGCCTTCTGTATTCCTTGTTTATTTTCTTTTATCTTGACTTTGCTCTGAACTTAAGCAATGCAAATGAGTGTTTCATTTTAAGGACTTGTTTTAACCTATGATCTCTCTAGTAGATATTTTGCTATACTTTTTTTATGGCTGCTGCTTTCAGACAAAATGATAAGCTAGTGGGGTTGAAGGTTTGAATTTGTGACAGTTGATAGATTAGTTTTTGTTTACTGGTTACTTATGGATCTTGTTAATGTGTTTTAAAATAGTAAAATTGGAATGATCTTATTTGTATTTGTATGTACATATTCTAAATATGCATAAATTTTATATTTCTGTGCATGTTCTTGAACTCTGAATGTTTGTCTACTTCTGACCTTAATTTGTCAGTCTTTGAGTTTCTGAATTTAATTTCCAGTGATGCTAGTATTAGTTTATATTTTCCCTTTCATACTTCTGAATTTTCTCTTTTGGATGGGGGATAAGGGTGTGTGGCTTGAAAATAAAGAAGCTCAAGTAACTAAAGCTATTTCAGATTATTATGTTTGCCTCTGGCAAGGCAAATTTTTAACTTGACATGAGTACCCATCAATGGGTTTGTGGATGTAATGGAAGTTGAGCCTGGGCATGCCAGAAAACTCTTAGCTCCATTTTAGTTTTGAGCTGTCATTGTAATGTTGCAATTCCTCGAAGTGTGATGTTTTTGAGTATTGTACAAGTTGGAGCTTCCTAGAAGTGAAAGATTTGAAGCAGGATTTCTTTTTTATTCAGTGTTAACTTTGTGACTGCACTTCTGCAGAGCCCTACAGTTCTGCTCTCTGCCTCCCAACACACTTCTACTGCAAAAGTCTACTCTAGGAGTACTCAGTATTTTCTGTAGCAAAAGCTACCTGAACACCTTTTTAGATAACAGTTGTACACTGGCAAAAAAAGTTTTTGTTTGATTTGGTCTCAATGCTTCAAAGTTGTTGTAATACTGATACTCACATTATGTAAGTCTGGTACTACTGATTAAATAGTACACACTGTATTTTACGTAGTGTATGTATGTATGCTTTTTGGTGCATGGGATATGTTGCTGTAATAACTGTTCTTTTTTGTGGTAGCAGAACTCCTAGAAAGATGCAAATTAGAAATTATTGAAATTCTGAGTATCAGGCATGCAGAAAAAATTCTTATGAAAACTGTAGGGGTCAAACATTTCTTTGCTACAAGGTGGTACTTGTCAAATTAGTTATAGACTTGATATTGTGGCAGCCCGAGTGTTGATTTGCTTTGGGGTACTTGGAACTAAGGAGCATTCCTTCTTTCAAAGGACTTGTGAAAGTACCAGAAGAATTGAAACTCTCTAATGCCTGTTGTGTGGGAATTGCATCACAGACAACTCTTAGCATTTTTAATCCAACTGAACGATGGTTGCAAGTCAGCATTGGAATACTCAGTGTTTCAGTTAATGGGGAAAAGGTAAGAGTTGTTTTTTTAATATAACTAAGAACCATACTTTTTTGCATTTTCATAAAATCATTGATTTCTTGGCTCTTATTACTGAGAAATAATGGAAAATAATTTACTTTATATATTGCTGCTTGTATGTCTTAAATCCTTACTAAATCCCTCCTTAGGTACATTTTTCAAGCAGATGTAGCAAGTGTCTTTCCAGGAATATGACTTCTGCTTTGCTGTCATTTTTTCTGACTATTTCTTCTTTAAAAGTCACCAAAATTATTTTTGTATTAACATATACATACATATGTGACTTACTATTCCTTACGTGTTTTTCTTGTCAGTCAATATGATGAGGCTTTTCAAACTTGAGACAGTTGTACTAGGAGGTGATATTTTTAATGAAATTACAGTTGACAGTCCATTTAAATTGTTTCCATGAGTAAATATATACAATTCATTTGTTTGATACAACATACTTTAAAAAAGTCTTAATTCTGTTTTACACTGAGCATGACTTGCAGTCTGTCCTTCCTGCTTGAAGATTAAGTATGTTCACAACAGAAACTTTAAGGTGTCTGCATTAGGATTTACTGGTGACCTCCACATTCTGACCTTTGGTTTTTTTGCTATTCCACCATGCCTCTTCCTCCCATTCTTGGTGGCAAAAAGCGCAAAGTAGGATTGATTGTGTTTATTTTGATGCTGTTCTTTTTCTAAAATCAGAGTTTTTACTAAGGAGTTTGTTTTCAAATATGGCAAATAACAATATAATAAATAGAGTATTCGTAGTGTTAATCTTTCATTAGATGCTGGAAAGAAACTTGCAACTTTCAGGCTAACTTATCTAGCTCTTAAAAAGAAAATGCCTAGAGTTTAGAGAGGTGGAAGCGTGACATGAGAACAAAGATGTAATTAATGACATTGAGCAAAAATGTATATAGAGCAGTGCTAATTAAACATGGTGTTTTCAAAGAAGCTGTCTTCTGGCTAAATGTCTTCTGTTGAAAATGACAGAGATTTAGTTTTTCAGATGGATCCTGTGAAATACCAATGTCTGGTTTTCAAGAACAAGACTATTGTAGGACCCTATTCTACCAATGATCTGCAAATACTGTTCTTACCTTGTCATCCAGGGATCTTTCAGTGTATTCTCAATGTTTCATCTTGGCCAGTTGCTGCAGACGCTGAGACAATTGTTCAGGCAGAAGCTTTGGCAAGTAGGGTGGTTCTCACAGCAGTTGCTGAAAATCCTAGTTTAGAAGTAAGTAACAGCTTAGAGGCTCTATTCTTCTTGTTTTAGAATTTTAGGAATACTTCAATGACACTAGGAGAGAATAGGAATGCAAGGTCCTTCCTCAAAGGAGCTTGGCATTTCTTGTGTTTGGTGTTGGGAGAGAAGATAGGATGAAGTGTTTATCAGTGTTTTATTAAATCTAGGATGTTTTAGTTGTAGAATATCAGTTACCTGCAGATGAAGAATTGTTATACAGCCATCTGAATATGTAATGCTTTTTAAGTATCTGCTATGTTGGATATCACTGAGTGTTAAAATGTAAAAAAAAAAACCAAAAACACCCAAACCAAAATCCCACACCAAAAAAAGGGATTAATTTCCAGTTGTATGAATTCTTTTATTTCTTTTACATCAAGTAGACTTTGTTATGGTTTCTTTCTTCATGACACTTTAATGCTCACAGAAATTTAAATGTTTAGTTGAAGTTAAGAAATTGTTAAAACAAAATTTTAAATGAAATTCCTTCCTTGCTAGCAGTAATCATATTTTAAATTGAGTTTTATTTTAAACTAATTAATTTGGTAGTGTACTGAGTTTGGGGGGCATACATATTGTGCTAAGATTGGCTTAATTGGTTGAGGCAAAATATATGGGAAATAACCAACTGGATGTGACCCCTTTTGATATCAAAGGAAACATGTCTCTTAGAATCCTCCTGCCTCTGGTAGGAGGCGTGTTTTGTATGTGAGTGTAAGTGAATAACACTTTCCTACATGCTTTTGCATAGTAGTATGTTTTGGAGGTTACCCTTCTTATAAGTTCTGCTCTGCCTTAAAACCAGGTGGAAATGGGAAAAAATGATTATCTGGATTTCGGTGACTTGACTTATGGCAGTTGGAAGGCTCTTCCACTAAAACTTATCAACAAAACCCATGCTTTTGTGCCAATCAGACTTATTATTAATGCTGTAAGTATAGCACTTTTTGTATGTGACACCTAACATCTTGTGATACTGAATTTTAGTACCAAACCACTTTGTTTTTTCATTAGTGTCCATATGCTGGACATCTGCTGTAAGAAATCTCTTGTTAGGATTTTTTTTTTTTTTTCCTCAGTTTGATAATCTGATTTGGCCATAGTGGCACAAACAAAAGTGCTTCTGGGATAGGTGTGGGATTTTATTTAGTGGTTTGAGGGTTTATAATTGCTATTTTGATTTCTTTACAGTCCAGCCACAGAGCACTGCCTCTGTGTTGCCTGATTTGAGAGCACAGGGCAGCAGATGGCAAAATGGTTGTTGCCTAATCTTTCCTCTGAAAAGATGAAGACATATTCCACTTGCTTCATATCAAGTTTAGCATATTTTCTCTTCCTCTATGTAATGATATTAAGAACCCACAATGATTTATTGTTGTTTATACAATTATTCTATCAATCGATGACCCCTCTCCACCTGAGAAAGGGGATCTGGGAAAAGGTAATCCAAGGACTGAAATATAAAGAAATTTAATAAGATAAGACAAAGTAATTAACATTCAAAATACTTTAGAACCAATGTTAGTCTTTTGCTTTACCAATATAAAATATACAAAGATTATACTCAGCCAATTCCATTAGTATGAAGCTATGCACTCGCAGTGGTGAGCAGCAAATGTCAGACTGTGAGCACTACTACTTGTGGAGGAAGGGAAGGTCTCAGGCAACAAGGCAAAATGTTTTCAGTATGGCATCCATCACTGAAGAGGAGGAACTCCTCAACAGTCTCATTAATTGATAATAATTGTGGTATTCATGTTATGAAGTAATTCTGTTGGCTGGCTTGGGTCAATTGTCTACATCTCCCTCCTTGTCCTTGCACCTGGTAACCTTGGAAAATCTGAGATCTTGAAACCTGCATATCATATCTGGCTATGAAGTAAATATTTTCACAAATTGCAACAATCATAGCCCTCTAAAGATACGGTTTTCCCAAGCATTAGCATATATTTTACAGTACAATTACTGTGAGAGAAATTAAAACCGTGACACACTGCAAGAGCAGGATTCTTCACTGTATCCACTTTTTCTCCCACTGGGCTATAATAGCCTGCATTAGAGGCTGCATTTTGTGCTCTTCTGCATCTTTCTGGCAATACAGATTAGAATTTTTTTTTTTACTAGGCTTGATATTTTTTGCTGTGGGAAGACGTGGTCTTGTTTCCTTAGGTGAGGCGACAAGAAAGTACTGGTCTTAAGTTGAGATTTGATAATTAGGTAATTTTGGGTAACTAGTGAAGTTTTGCCTTGAACAGCCAAACATATTGTAGACTTGAACTAGCCAGTTACAACTTCTTTTACTGCAGAACACTTTCTGACTTTTCAGAGGGTTTGCTGGACTATAGCATACAAACTGAAACTGCAGGCTAATCTTTTTTTTTTCCCTCAAGCTGCTTGAATTGTTGAGAGCTTGCTTTATGTTTCGCAGCTTTGTCATCATTAATGTTAGTGACAATATGAGATTTAATACTTCTAATACTTTATTTCTTTGACAGAATGCAGTTGCTTGGCGGTGCTTCACGTTTTCCAAGGAACCTATTAATTCTTCTAATGAACAATCACTTCAAATGAATGCAGTTTCTCAGATAGCAGCTCCATCAGTTGTTAATCATGTGATACATGCAAGTTATGATGGGCAAGTGAGTAGTCTTGCAGTTGACTAATTCTTCTGTTAGTTGCTGTCTGAAATGACAGTTCTGAATATCTAGGTGGATAGTATGGATTTTTATGGGGTCTACCTATTTGAGCAGTAGAGTTTTGTAGCTGATTTTATAATTCTTTTTCTCTTAAGTAATATTCTCCCTGCACATAAGATGATTCAACCAATTTCTTTTTCAGGATCCCGAAGCTTTAACAGTTTGGGTTCTGTTTCATGCACCTAAGAAACGGATGTCTTCAGGTATAGCAACTTGATTTTCATTTGAACTAAACCAAATTTGGCTGTTGAAGTATGTATGTGTTATAATTGCAGGAACAGGTTGCGTATTTCAAGTGGAACATTCCATCTTTGGTTTATATACTAATATTTTGAGTATCGCTTTCAGTTTTAGTCACTGCAGTAGGTGGATTACTTCTAAGTCTTAAAGATCAAGTTGTCAACATGGATATTTATACTTCAGTATCAAGCAGTACAGAGTGATTATCTACTGTGACAAGCGTGGAATTTTGTTTATTCCTTTTGTTGAGGGAATTAAATCATCACTGAAGTAAGCAACATGCTGGTTGCAAAACAGATAATAAATTTAAAGAAACCTTTGAGCTTTTCTGACTTCCCACATAGTCAATAAGAGGTGGGATATAAGTGGATTGGTTTGGTTTAGGGACAGTTTCAGCCACATTTGACAAAAAAAGTAAAAATCTTAAGATTTTGTGAGACTTCATTTAAAATGAAAAAACGTGTTGCCAGGGCAACAGGGAGAGTTTCTGTTAATATCACCACAGCATTGCTATATTCAGATTGGACAGTAGAAAGGGGCTTTGCTGCTGGCTAACTTGCTTGCTTCTGTTACTCATGGAATTGTTTCCTAGATTCCTTGGGTCCAGCAGATGAATTCTTAGCAAGAGTTGATGTAGAAGTGGATAGTCCGGGACCTAGCAGTGTAATTACAAGTATTCCTCTCAGAGCAAGAGCTGGAATAGCAAGGATACATGCTCCAAAAGACTTACAGGTATGCATGGATTTACAAAGTGTGTTTTAATAATAGTTTGCCTCTCACAGTCTACTGTTTTTGTAATGTTTGTTTTTATTACATATGTATGCATAAATGTATGTTTCTTTATGTTTTACAGACAGTGTATCTATTTAGTAGTGTGGGTTCAACAGCCAAACAGCAACTGCCATTGAAAAATGCTGGAAACATTGGTGTGTATTTGAAAGTTATGGTACGTTGATTTCCCCCTCTTGAAATCATGAGGTTTGGGCTGCTAACATATAGAAAATAGAGCCAAGCCATGGGATCCTAGCTTCACTGTGTAGTTTGGCAAAAGGTTTACAAAGAATTGAGAGCAGCTCTGCTTGTCCAGCTCTGGAACCCTAGGCTGGACGTGAGCTGACAGTATATACTCACAGCCAGGAAGGGCAACTGTATCCTGGGCCATTGTGGTCAGCAGGTGAAGGAAGCTCAGCTCTAGTGAGACCTTACTTGGAGTACTGTGTCCAGCTCTGGAACCCTCAGTGCTGAAACACGTGAATATGTTGGAGAAGGTTCAGAGGAGGGCAATGACGATCAGAGGGCTGGAGCACCTTTCCAATGAAGATTTATTTCTTAAGATACCTCTCTTTGAGGTATTTGTGAGGTATTTGTACTCAACTTTTTAGTAGAGTTTAACTCATACAGGGTTTTGGTAAAGTAGTGAAGTTGCCACATGCATTTGAGTCATTTGAACCATACTTACAACAGATACACACTAAAACTGTGTTATTTGTTGTGTGAATGTTTTCTCCCTTAAGATGAGTAACCAACCTTCCCTTTTTCCCTTGGCCACCTTCAGATACCAAATCAACAGAGCTGCTTTGCTGTTGAACCTGAGGATCTTTTCCTTCTTCCTGGAGAAGAGAGAGAAGTGACTGTTCTGTTTTTTCCAAAAAACACAGTTACTAGACAAAGGTAACATAAGAGATTTTATGCTGCCTGTTTTAAACAGCCACTTCTGGCCTTAAGATGATGTACAAATAGGAAGTTTTGCCCATGAGTGAAGTGAGTGACTCTCACTTCATTTTTGTGAGAGTCCCCAGTTATCACAAAGTAGTTTTTTTGCTGGAGTCCTTCTGTTCACAGATCCCTTCCACTTCTGCTGTACATAGTACAGCAAATTTTGCTTAATGAGGAGTGAATATTTCCCTCACAAAGCAACAGATGTTCTGAGAATTGTTTCACGTAAATAAATGGAGTGAAGCCCTTTATATGGAACTTGTTTCTGAAGTACAAGTTTCAAAATACTTCTCTTCAGCAGCCTCTTCAGTTGCTTTCCTCCACTCCGCTGAGACAAGGGAAATGTTATTTTACATATGAAAAAACTCAAGCACAGTTCAAGATTAAATGGAAGTTCATCTGCAAATCCTGTACAATACTAATGCTTGTGTTCTGTTTGCAGATATAAGCATTCATGTTTTGCACATGACAGACTTCTTTCTTCAAAATACAGTTGATTGATTCAAGTCACTGTTGTGGTGTTATGTAAGAGTTTTTTTGGCATTGGCAATGGGCAGCCTCGTTTCTCCAGAGCAGATATTCCTATTTTACTACTTTGATTTCCAGTTTTGCTGTAATGATCAAAGGGATTAATCCGAAATATTGAAGTTGAACGTATTTGGCTTAACTAGGTCTACCCATTGCATTAAATTTAAACAATGAGGTTCTGTGCTGATGTCTGCATGATTCTAGTGGAAAAGCATGCAGAGCAATATCTTTTGCTTTCCTGTGGCTTTATGCATAACTGCTTTTGCTTTACAGGCTCAGGGTACTCGGGTGGGTTGGAAATTTTGCAGTCCACTTGCTACCAAATTGCTAATAACCAGATTACAGCAGTAATGAGATCGTGTTCCCTACTGATGGGATGTTGTGCTCTGTCAGTAGGCATCATAGGAATTCACTGACAACAAGACTGGGGATTTTTGAGTTTCTTTCCTGTTTCTAAGTGGGCTTGTGCTATAACAAATGCTTCAGCCCATTCTTAGAAGATTGATTTCCTTCCAGTCTCTTTTTCTAGGTAATGGTTTTTCAATTCTGTTTTTCTGGTTGTTTTTATTCTGATTCCCAGTTGGTTAGATACCTCTAATTTCCACTACCATGCCTATGTACTTTCGGTTTATAACTGTGTTGGCTTTTGTCCCCGTAATTCGAGCAGGATTTTAATTTTCCTGACTCCTCTTTTTTTTTGTCTAGTTTCTTCTCTGGTATTTTTTGCTAGTTTGATTCGACTTTCTATTCAGTATTAGCCAATTTCTTTCTACATTATTATTTGAAACTGTACTCCTGATGCTCTCATCTGTTCCTCTGCTCTTCCTGAAGAAGGCAGTAGACATCAGCCTTGTGCTTTTGTCATTCACAGTAGAGACCATCTGAAAAGCCAGGTGGCTTGGTTCCCTGTCTGTGTAGATGGTGTACTTTCTCACAGCAATGCCAGGAAACAAAGGGAGGAAAAAATGTTGAGTTTGTGGCTTAGAAGGTACCCATTGTAAACAGAACTCAATTTTATTTTTATACCCCTAGATTCCTCACACTTGTAAAACCTTTTCACAGGTGTTTCAAAAGGTGTTAATCTACGCAGCCACAGACAGACTTTGTTTCTCACCAAAATCAGTTTATCAAAATAATCAGAGATTAGCATGTGCAAAATCTAATTTGTTTAGCTGTGGTCTCTGAAATATTTAGCTGAACCATTTACAGATTAAATACTCTCAATATTGCTTGAGATATATATGACAAGCATATATATAGAGCAAATTATTTTATTATGCCTAAAGCTAGTCTTTGTCATAGAATGAACAAAATTGTATCTTCCCTTTAAGAAGATAACAGAAAAAGGCCTTTTTTTTTTTAAATGATGTTTTGTTTTCATCAGCTAGTCTTGTTCTGTGCTGGGATTTAAATTTATTTATTTATTTTTGAAGTACTTTGAAAATCCTTGTGCTGCCATCTGGGCCTCAGTATGAAGTGGTGGTAAAAGGTGAAGTGGGGTCTGATGGGAACAGACCTATCTCTACAGCTGCTGGCTGCTCAGACATCCCACCCATTCTTTCCAACAAGCAGTTTGTTGCCTGGGGAGGTGTGACACTTGGATCATCAGTGTAAGTATAAACTGGGAAGCAGTTCATCTAGAATATAATGTTAAATATTTTATGTTGTATTTACTTGAAATAAAATTTCACAGTTGTTGCTATTTAGATTAATAATCCCCACATAATAAGGTAAGCTGTTCTGTTACTCAAGTGATAGAACAATTGATTTTTTGTGTGTGCAAGAAACTTTTTGGAAACATAAATTGTGTTCTTCTTGGAGTTTTTCATATTCTTCATGACTCTTCATCTATCATTAGAATAATATCTGATTCTATAAGATTATTGTGTTATATAAGTAGAAGATTAATGGAAAATATTTTCCAAGCAAGTTGATGAAAAAACTCTGCTGGTTCTTTGGACACATAGATCTTGCTAGAAATAAATCTTTGTGCTTGTTTTTCTTCATCTCTTAAGACCGGAAGAATCCAGTTTGGTAATGTAATTCAACCATCTGAGTGGCACAGGCTATTGAACTTTCTTGAATTAATTTATTTGAATGTCTTCCAATGCTACGACTTCTAATGATAGAGTATCCATTGCATTCCTAATTTATAATTACTTTATCCTTTACACTAGTTCCTGTCTGAACTTTCTTAGTTTCAAGTTTACAGCTTCAAGTATTACATGTACTACTTGTACTACAAGTATTCCATGATTTAGTGAAACTTTTCATAATTTCTAGATATACATTGTTGCTTTTGTATCTAAGGGCTACAAGTTTAACAGATTTCTGTACTTTTTGCAAGTATGACTTTAGAGTCATAACCCACTTCTGTTTTGATGCTGAATTTTTTGAGCAGTCCAGTGATGTTCCTAGTAGTTTAAAAGTAATCTCTGTTTCTAGCCAAGAAGAATTTCTAATAGGTATGTTCCCACTTAACTAGTTTTGGCTGTTCAAGAATAACTTTCTCCTTCCTGTATGCTGTGACCTTTTTACTTTCTGCTCCTCCTGAAAATCAGTTTTGATTTGCCATTGATTTTTAGGAAGCTGTTTTGGTTTAGCCCCAGGCAGCAACTAGGACCATCCAGCTACTTGCTCAGTTCTCTGCTCCTGCTCTCTGTGGGAACATAAGAAGAACTGTAAAAAATAAGGAATATCCCCTTGGTCAGTTGAGGTCACTTGTCTCCTCACAACTTTTTATGCATTCCCAGCCTACTTGCTGGAGGGGTGATAAGAGGAGTGGAAGAGACTGTTTAGCAACAACAGCATCTGTGTGCTGTAAACACCACGCTAATTCCAAATCCAACACTCATCACCGCACCAGAGATTTCCTTCTCTTGTCAATGAAGGATCTGAGTAGCAGAAGCCTGGTCAATTCCAGGATATATCAGAAAGGAAAAAAAAAAATTATTTTGGTCAACATGATGCTGTGGGGTGGCTATAACTTTCTGTGGTGCTACCTCATTGAAAAGTATGTGAAAAGGAAAAGTTATCCTTAATTTAGTTCTTTACAACTGTCCCAGTGTATCTGGGTCAGACCATACTCAAAATTCTTTCTGCAAAATTGTTTCATGTTAATCTTTTCATAACTGTGTCTTAGTGTTTGTGGGTTGTTTGTTTTATTTTTTTTTTAACTTTATATTGACACAACTTCTGCTTGCTGTAGTAATTCAAGCTGTTGAGTACAATGCTTGATATTAAGAAAACCTGAATTTACATGCATTTTGAGGTTGTTTTGCTTCATAAAGATTGATGTGTAATGGTTATCAGTCTTTGAGGATGCAAAAGAACCTTTCTACCTAATGTAGGCTGTTTTATTGGCGGGTGATTTTGTTTTTTCCCAGAAATTAGTATGAAATTCACTCTCACATTTTCTGTTTTTCTATGAATAAGTGTATGCAGTTAATTTTCAGTATAAATAAATTTCATGTTTATCAGCCAGAAGAAGCTAACTTTAAGAAATGACTCTCCATCTGTGACCCAGCATTTAAGACTGCTGATAAGAGGCCAGGATCAAGAATGCTTTCAGGTAACTGTCATGAAGTTTCTCTTTAATGTTCATGACACCTACAAGGATTCATTTGTAATTAAAATGTCTTTGCCTTGAAGTGTTGTTCCTTCATAATTGTCAGTGACTGGTAGGCTGTGTGAGTTTGGTCTATGGCTGACAAGATAGATAAGGTAGCAGAGCTTAAGTTACACTAGCAACCTCAGGGAGAGCTGAAACCATAGCAGTGCTGTAGGCGAACTGGAACTCAGCTTAGAGGTCTTTAAGTTGCTGTAACAGAACAGTCAGTACCTGGTGGAGTGAAGAGGCATTGATCCTTTGTGCAGGATGTATTCCAGAGCTCACTCCAAGGCACTCAATGTACATGTGGGAGAGGGGAATGAAAAACTGGAATTGACTTTTGAAGTTACCTTGTGGTCTAAACTAAAAGGTGGTATTTTGCTTATTGTGGGAATACAAAGTATCTTGAACTTGGTCATGTTGCATATTAAGCATTGAAACATTAAGTATGTACCATTGTCAACTAATTTAATATAGACTTTAGAAAAGTTAATTTTAGGTTACTGATTAAATATATCTTGCCATCACGTGTATTTTGCTATTGTAGTCACTTGCTTCTGATGTCTTTGTTTTTATAGCTACAAAGTATATTTGGATCAGAAGAACGCTTAACTAGTAATTGGGAACTCAAAATCCGTCCCAAAGAAGATACTAACATATACT
Source organism: Turnix velox (assembly GCA_013400935.1). Taxonomy (NCBI): domain Eukaryota; kingdom Metazoa; phylum Chordata; class Aves; order Charadriiformes; family Turnicidae; genus Turnix; species Turnix velox. Next base: position 586,815 of record VZTY01006115.1, read on the forward strand.
TGATATTTTGTCCTACTCGAGTAACTTACTTCTCTGCAAAGCTGGAAATCAAACAACTGGGGTTTCGTTCACAGCCAGGAATTAAATTTACTGTAAGAGTCCCAAACTAACTTCTGATAATTTTAAACATATATTTCTTAAAAATTATTTACATCTATTCTATTGTAAAGTTGTAATTTGTCAGAATATGCACATTGCATATCTGTGTGCATGTTAAAGATTGTGTAGACGTAAATTTTGCATGCAGTATTTCCCCTCATGAAGGCAGAAGAAATATTTTGCTGTGGTTTATGTACTATGTTAAAAGTAGCCCAAGATTTTAACTCTAGAACTGTCAGAAAATCTGAACGTGTTTTGTTTTATAAGTAGGTCCTAAATTAGTTTTCAGTAAAACTTGAAATGGGTTGAATAAACTCTAAGCTTTCTTAGTTTACCAAAGTTTTCTTTAATTTGGAATACTTTTAGGTAAATTTTTTTTTTCTACTTTTTTCCAGATACCGTTGTCTGGTTATGGAGGAACAAGTATTATTTCACTAGAAAATGTTAAAAAACTGTCAGATAGCTACATGGTGGAATTGGATGGGTTATTGCCTACAAGATTAAGAACAGCTTCCTTCCACATAATAAATACAGGTTCTCGGGCTGCCTATGTTAAAGCAGTGTGCTTTGCAAACCTACAGACAAAAGCAGTTATGAATCCTCAGGTAATGATGGTATCTCCAGAGAAGTTTGTACTCAAAGAGGGATCACGCGAAGTAAGTATAATACCCAATTCTGAGCAAGTTTTATTAATTTAAATTAAAATATATGTGACTGAGGTGCATTTGACTAGTCTTTTATTAAAATTTCATTTGTGTTAAATCCTGTTTTTACTCCTATTGCAGACTTTTTATTTTTACTAAATGTTAGTACTGACAAGATTTTTTTCAGAATATGTCTATTAATTTTATCAGGTGATTACTGTAACATGGAATCCAATGGAAAAGGAAGGAAACTTTCGTAAAACAAACACATTGTTATCAACAGTATGTTTTTTTTGTGGAGATGAAGTTTCTAGGCAGCAGTATCGTAGGTAAGATATACTTTGCTATTGTAAGAGGTAGAAGTTTAAAGAACAAAAAATCCAGATTAGAGGCATATGCTACCATGGGTATGGTTTTAACATGCTTCAGAAAATAGCAGGGACAAGCTAAAAGACACTGGTGATATGAAAGGATTTATTAAGTCTTACTTCAGGTTGCTTGTTTGGTGGGAGTTCATTTGGCTTGTTTGTGGTTTTGTTTACATACTGTAGCTGCAATCCTCCTTTAAGGGTTCTGTTTTTACATTCTTGACTTTTAATGTATTGGGGGAAAAATTTGCTTTATTGTATCAGAAGGAAGTTGTGATCTGTTTTGGTATCTGTTTTTCTAGTATGTCTGTAGATGTAATTTTTCAAGAAAAGGCTCATTAAAGGAATAATACTGAAAACTGGTAGTGTTAAGTTTTGAACAAGATTCACTTTTTTTTTTGGTTGAATTCTATTGATGAAGACGCTGTCTAAGTGGTTATGAGAGAAATATTCATATATGTTCATTATGTACTGGTGAAATTTGTAAAATGTATCTTACTGAGTGTAAATAGAGGCTCTATTACTCTGCATTTCAATTTGGGTAATTCACATGCACAAAATTTAGCCTTTAATGTCATAAATGGAACATTGGACTTCTACTGTGTATGGTGTACAATGGTAATGGAGAGTGCTAAGAGTAGGCAAATCACTAAGGAGCTGATGATAATTTGGTTTAGAATTTCAGAATAGCATTGTTTTGCTATAGTGCTTTTGAATGTGATTGTCTGAAACTTTATGAAAGTAATTGTGTCCTTCACAAAACTTTGACATATTTTAGATATCTGAGACAATTGTTACTGATTTTTTTTTTGTTTTTTTAATGAGCTCTTTATGGGGGCAATTCTTGCTGTCATTGAATCCTTCTCAAAGGGCAAAAATACTTAGGGAAAAGATTTAATCTACTGATCAACAGAAAACGCATTGAGAAACTTGTTGCACCTAAATATAGCTAGTGTTAGAAACTAGTGTTTTATTTATTCATACTTGTGACATCAGTATGTGATTTGAAATTGTTTGCTGATGGCAAGTATGGCACTGGGTTCTTGAATATTGTGATTTAATTGATTTTCTGTCTCCTTGATAATTTAAGAAACATGCTTAAGTCTTGAAATGACTGAGTACTGAAAGGCAGTTAAGCCTTATTCTATAATATACTAGAAGAACAACATGGTTTGGATCTTGGTGGCAAGAATGTGAAATGAGTAATCTGATTAGTCTGGCAACTTGTGTCCCCTGTTCTTTACTGAGAAAATATACTTTATCAGCAGCCTGTTAAGTAGCATAGAACCGAGAGTCAGTCGTGATGAAGTGTTCTTTCATCTCCACAGTTCTGACCCTATCCGAGTGCCAGGTTTCCTCTTGCTGAACTGTAACTTCTCATTTTTCTCAGTAATATTTATAACCCTATAGCCTCCCAGTCTTTTCTAGTCTATTGCCAGTCATGCTTATTGGCTCCACACTCTTGCTGTTGGCTGGCACCTGCTGCCACTCTGCCATTGACTGCTCAATTTTTCCCCTCAAAAGGCTTTCAGTCACAACCAAAATAGCATTCTGCTGTTTCCTCTGGTGATTGAAAAATCAGTCAGATGCCTGATATACTTATCAGAAATCTAGGTAGGTGTGACTGACAGCAGAGAACAAATGCATGGCAACCATTATTTCAGTGGCTCCTTTTACCGTGTAGCATTGGAGCAGGTATTTCTTTAACCATTTGAAGATTATCAAAATTCTTCCATTTTAATTGAATGTTTACAGATTTGAGCTTGCTGTGCTGAAGAAATGATAAAGTTAAAATTATGCTTAGTTCTTGGCAATCTTCTAAAATTACTTAAAATTTCTTGTTTCTTTATCTCCTTAACAGAGCTATGATGTATAAACCTGAGGCAGAAAAACACATAATACCAGAAAACAGCTTATTGAAAAACATCGTATTTGATGAAGAATTTCAAGGGGAGCAGCTTGTGACAGAAGGTAAGTGTAGTATTTTTTTTTTTAGTGGAAAAAACATGCTTTATACTTGAGTCCTAGTTATTTTTCCCCTATTTAGTTTTTGAAAAATGTAGAAGAAAAATTTTGATGGAACATGGATTTCTTTTGGTCAATGGCTGTTTATTTTAACAATTTACAGTACTTTTCTCCTAGTAAAGTGGAACTCCAGTCTTTGTATATTATATCATTAAATTTGATAAGTTGGTCTGCCTTATTAATTGAGAGATTCAGTTTCTCATGCACAGGCATTAAGACCATGTTAGAACATAGAAATTCTTGATTATCTCTTACTGCCTTATTACTACGTTTTTATTAATGGTAGGTTGTTATTCCCTTTCTGTAGAAGACAAGATGTATCTCTTAATCTCAATGTTTTTGTGTCTCTGAGAGCTGGCTTTTCATGAAATTTTGAAATATGTCTTATTGTTCCCTGGGTGGTTATTTACTGAAATTTATTTATCTTGAGCATAAGATCCCTGCCTTCTTACATACTCCTTTCTGTCCTCAATCAATAAATCTGATGGGAATACTGTTAAAAAAGCCCCTTGGAGTTAGCCTTTTATAACACTGCAAGCACTTATAACACTTCAAGGAGAGGTGCTGGAAGAGTAGCTCTTGGAAGAGAAAATAAGATTATTACTCATTTTAACAATGACATGAACTTCAAGCCCTTCCTTGCCTTCTTGTTGCCCAGTGATGTCCAGTGTGAACAGCACAATCTTATTTTACGCAGATTAGTGTTGACTGACTTTTCAGTGGCTTTTATTGTTACATGTTCTCATTGGTCAAATGCTTTGCAAGACTTAATAGCAGTAAAGTAGAATTAAGAAACTTCTTTCATTTTCTGTGAGTTATGTTTTTTTGGGTGGAAAGTGAGTTAGTTTATCAACATCTAAATGCCTTTTAAATGAAAGGCTGTTAAAGAGAAGATGCTGAAAGAACACGCAAAGAGTAGAGTCTTTGCTATAAGGATTACTTTTAATGTGAAGTTGGATCCCTAAACTGCTGTGGTCTCCATTCCTCATTGTCTTAATCCACAGAAGTATTGGACAAGCTTATGAAGAGATTATGCACTGATGTTAGTGTAGTGTTGCTTTCTCACCAGTCTACTGGCTTGATGCATCAGCTTGTTATGGTCCAGGGCCAGCAGCTGGAGAGATTCACATTATGTGTATGTTTTTCCAGTAATGAGCTTTCATCCTGATCAGCCAGAGAATGGCACAGGTTGAGGTTATTGGTGCTGTTTATGTTTACCTGAGTGCTGAGTGTTTCTTTATGGATTGGTTTGTGTGGCTGGCTCTGTATGTGTGTCTGTGATTGCTTCCAACACATACTCAACCTGCAACCAGTTGCAAGACTTCACTCTGTGAAGAATTGTCTTCACTCTCTAAAGAGTTACGAAATGATTAGTCTTTGTCATGGTAAGAACAAAAAATAAATTAACTCTTCATTTGTATAAAATCAGATTAATATATGTATTTGTATAATTAAAAAGCTAAAATTGATGCATTTTTAGATTTATGTTACACTTCATGTTAATATTGTTTTATGCCTAATAGCTGAACTTGTAGTAAGAGATTTTTTTGTATGATTTGGGATGTCTTGAACAATAGAGTATCTAAGCCTGTGTTTTAAATGTGTTGTGTGGTTTCTGAGAATTATTAATTAGTTCTTATTAGGATTTTTCTGTTTTGTTCCTTTTTAGTATGTGATATCCCACGGGGGACAAATGTTATCCATCTCTTCTATGCAAGTATGCGGAAAATAATCCTTACTGTAGTTGGATATTCTGCTCATGATCGGGATGGATTTCATCAGTCTCCTGAACATCACTTGGAATTGGACAGGTAGTGTAATTATGAATCATAGAAAAGTTTGGGTTGGAAGGGACCTTAAAGATCAT
>VZTY01006115.1:591966-631524 GCA_013400935.1 Turnix velox
GGACCCCCTCAGGTACTGATAAGTTACTATGAGGTCCCCTCTGAGCCTTCTCCAGGCTGAACAACCCCAACTCAGTGCGTCTCCTTTCATTTAAAGTTGGGAAGATTTTAATGCCAGTGATCAACATTCACTTGCTTCACTAGTAAAAGCCCTCACTCTATAATGAAAGTGGCTCAAATGAATACCAGGATGGCTTTTCTTATTTTTCTCTGGATAGTCTGTTTAAACTCTTATGATAAGTTTAAAAGTATTTTCTACACTGACATAATTTTCTTGATCTGCAACTTCCTATTCATCTTCATCGCTTTTTTTACTGTTGTAGTCAAGGAATAGGACTAAACCTCTTAAATCCTTACAATTGATTTTTGATATCTGGTATAGAAATACAGATATATTACAAGGGCATAGAGGCTTTTACCTTGTCCCAGCCCTTATGTCAGCCTTTTCGTGTACTGTGTACAGTGCTCATCAAAAGAATTATCAGTGCTGAGTCTACCTCTGTATGTAAAAACTCTGTATTTCAGTATGAAATTGTAAGAAGTGGTAAGAGTAGACTATTACAATTACTCATAAGTGACTGTTATTACTAGTTTTGGTTAATGCAATCTTATTTTCAGATTTGATAACTCTGTCAGACATATCAATGCAACTTTGGATGTCCTTCCTGTTAAAGGACCTCAGGGTCCTCCATTACCTGCAAAAACTGATAATCTGGTTCAGAATAATTCAGATGCTCAACAGACTTGGGCTGTTAGACCTGAGCACTTGACTTTGAAACCTCCTTCTCTTAGTAAGTATTTATGAAGTGAATAAAAGAATTATTTCAGTATAAAAATAACTGTATTGTAAACTATGTTTGTGATTATTTTGTGTTTGTAAATGTGGATTGGCCTGTAATCTTGCTGCAGTAGTGTTTCATCAAAACAATCAACTTTGATTTGAACATGATTTTGGTTAGATTGACAAAGGTAGTGTGCTCTGTGTGTGTGTGTATGTATATAAAAACCAAGCACTTCATGGCATAAATATTTTAAAGCATTTTGCATGTAAAAATGGGGTAGAAAATGCTTTATCTGGATGCATCTGAATCTTAAATGCTTCTGAATTTTTGTACATGTTAAGCTTTTGTGTTGCAGGTGGAACAGCGGATATCGGACATGTACAAATTGTCAACAATTCTAAGAGGACCTTGACATTTGAACTTTCATGGCCAGCTCACTGCCTTACTATAACCCCACAACATGGAGTTGTCGAACCAGAGTAAATTTCTTCTCATTAATTTTCTTTAAGTGTGCTGAGGTTCTGGAGGAAATTATTTTTAGTTAGTTCAGGAATTAATTTCAGTTAAGAATTTTAGTTGTAGTTAGTTTTTAGGAATTTATTGTAGTTTTAGACTATATCCTGATGCAAAATATTATAGTTTCAGGGTGTAATCTTCAAATTTAGCATATAACATCCTGTCAAATAACATCCAAATTTAGCTTTTAATTTTTTAGGACCATACACTTTTAAATTTTTTGACAGAAGCAATCTTACCTGGAGGCCAGGAGTTTTGTGCCTGGATCTCCTTTTACAGTGCTGTTTTGTTGTTGGTTTTTTTTTTTTCTTTGGTTTAAAAACAGCTGGAATTTTTAAAATAAAAGGGACTTCTCCCTCTCTCTCTTCTTCCCAACAAACAATCAAACCCAAAAATATCAGTTCTTGCATATCGTTTTCCTTCTGGGGACTCAGTGTTTTCAGAACTTAATTGTGAGTCTGGCTTTTGCTACTAAGCTTTGGCTTCCCAGTATGTGTACGTATGAAGAGAGTGGAAAACTAGTGGCAGGTCACACATCTTAATTATCAGTATTTTGGAGCACTAGTCATGACATCACTGAATATGTGTACAATACTTCTCTTGGATGTCAGCAAAGCCTTTCATAATAAAATACTTGAAAGGTCTGACCACTTCTCATTTCTGAATTTAAGAGGGTTTTTTTTAAGTTCATTTTAGAAAGGCTTTTGAGATCCTATTAAACTATACCCATCTCAAAAAAATTCTCATGTTCCATGTAAAATAGATTTTGCTTTCTGAGTTTTATTTAAGTAGTTGTTTTAACTTCATGGGTGTTTGCTAAAAGCAGGCACTTCCTTTTCAGTCTTACATTAGAATGCAAGATGCAATACATTAAAATTCTATATTGATGGAGTTTAGATTATTGAATGTTTTGTTGGGGAATTTTTGGCCTTAATGGGAACAAAATAGAGCATTCTCTGGAAGGGCTAGGATATCTGATGCTCCTTGCAGATTCAATCAGTTTCAAAAAGAGAGCCATAATCAACTTTTCAGTAGCTGTGAAAGTGAGGATACCCTGAGTATCTCATACTTCAGGCAATAGGACTGTTTGTGTAATGATTTCTTAAAAGTAGGGTAATGAAGGCTTTCTGTAAGCATTTTTTCTTCACTGCATAAATTTGTGTTACCTTCAGTAGAAAAGAATGGGCTGAAACTTCATTTGTTGGGTCCAAGTAAATAGTCTTGATCAAGAACAGAGACCTGCAAGTAGGAAGTGGACCAATGGAAATAGCTGAGTTGGAAATGCTGCTGAGTGCTGTTAAAGAGGTCACACTTTTGCTTCAGGGGTTGTGATCTCTAATAGCTGGTAGAGCTCCCTTCAGATAGTGTTTATTCTGTAGGGACTGTTGATTTCTGTGACAATGAAAGTAGTGAGAGTTAGAGTCTTTAGGTTGTGTATGACTCTCCTAAGAGACATGGTTTGTGACCTCATGCAAACTGAATTTACATGAGAAGTTTGCAGTAAATGTCACAGACAAGGTGGTGGGAGCAAAGAAAGTGGAATGATTTGTGGTAACAATGTGTGTACTTAGCGAATCATATTCTTGTGAACACAACTTATACATGAGAGAGAATGAGTGAAGATTCTCAAAACTGCTCAGATTCAAATAAAGTAAATTCTTTAAAGAAATGTTACTATCCTTATTTAAGATCATTAACATCAGTTAATTGAAATTTGTAGGACTGAACATATTGTGACAAAGATTGTGGAACTAATTTTCCCATGGTGACTGATCTTGTTCCTGCACTAAACTTTTCAAATGCAAAGTGGTGCGCTAATGACATATTAAGTTAATTTTTTATGTTTAACTTCAGTGATTTTGCTAATCTAGAACCACTGACCTTTATTTCAATTATTTTTGTAGTCCTCTTTTTAATACTTCATTGGTTTCTCTCCTCCATTATTTAAATGTCTCTAGTATAGAAAGTAGAACATTTTAATTTGGAATTTATACAATCACTGGTAACATTGCTGTGTGAAGCCATAACTACTTGAAATGAGTTTAGACTTTTTGACCCCTATTCTAAATAACTATAGAAAACATTGATGACACAGAAAGGCATTTCTTTTTTCCAAGTTCAGTTCCACATTGCAAGAAGGAAAGCAACCTGTTACTCTGAAACTAGAATTGGAAAGATTCTTGAAGTGCAATTTGTTTGAACAGTCCAATTTCCTTTTAATTCTGAAAGATGACTTATACATTATTTATGTATTGTTCTATTTTACATTGTTTACTGATTTACTGTGTTATTATATTATTATATGTTGCTGTATTTTTCTGAAACAAGTAGTTCTATGTCTGTATTACATAGCCTGACTAGTTGTGTATGTTACCGAGACTTAGAATTTACTCTTTCTCTATAAGCCCTCATATAACAACCAATGACAGGATCAGCAAGTGTGAAATGTTAAGCTTGTGGCTGCTGAAGCTTGATAATGTACTTGATAATGTAAAGTGCGTTAAGTTTAACTAGATCATTTCATCTTCACTTACCTGCTATTTTAAAAGTATATGATTTTTGATTGGGTGCCTAATGCCATCTGTTGTTGATACTCATATCAGAATGAGTATTGTGCTAATATTTTTTCTTTTATTAGGAGCAGTACCTTAATTTTGGTGAGCCCTAATCCATCCCTTGCCACAAAGCCTTCATTAATTCCTTGGAGCGGCCTAATCTCTGTCATTTGTGAAAATGGAGTCAAGGTACTTGGCTTACTTGAGAGTTGACATTGTAACTGTTGATTTCATTTGCTGGATGAGGTCTAGCTAGAAGCTTTTAGATATGAGACTGTAGTTTTGTCAGTTTCCATTATTCTCTCTTAATTTTTGAAGTTCTCTTAAAAAAAAAAAAAAAGAAAAAACCCAATAATAGTTAAAATGGTGTTTTCCAGGCGGAGGTTGTTATTTCTTCAGCGATTAATGGGCTATCATGTGAGCACTTAGATACCAACAAAATTGCATGTGTACACCCATCACTGCCTTGTCCATAATTTTCTGAAGTGCTAAATATGTAGATGTACTCATACATGCATAAAACTAGTCTATATAATATTTTAAAATGAAAGAAGCTCAGGGAGGCTATTGGTCAAGTCACCATTGCTTTGTGCTCTCTTGAATTGAACTTGACTTCCTGGCTGACAACTTGGTTATTAAGAATAGCTTCTTGCTCTACATGCATTCTAGTCCAGGACATTTCACTGATTAATTACAAATCTTTCTCTTTCATTGCTGTAGAAGTAGAAAGCTCCTTGGTTATCTCTCCCAAGGAACTACACAATTGTTTGTTTTATTTTTACGGATAGTATGTATTTTGGGTTAATTGTAACAATGCATGGAGAGAGGAAACGTGCTGAAAGGATAAAACAGCATGTGTACTTTCCTTCCTGATAGAGGAAGGTGAGGTATGATAGAAACGGGGAAGCTGTTGAAAAGAGCAAGTTGAGAAGGAAATGGAGACTGTATACGTATTTAATTGCATTATGTTCTACAATATGAGAAAAGGCTTTAAAAGAAGAAATCTGCTGCCACAAAAGAAGAGAAATGAAACAAGAGCTATCGAACTGAGAGATACAGGAGCTGATAATCCTTTTGTCATTTCTTTACCTTCATATTCATTTAAGCAAAAAGTGTACTGAGATTTTACCAGCATTAACTGAAGTATGCAGAAATGTTAATTATGGAGCAGAAGTGAACACAACTTGTTCTGTGTGAAGCAGCCTTGTTCCTGTTCTCTGAGCAGATAGAAGCTGTCAATGAAATTTCACTACTTTAAATTATCATTGAGCTATGTTAGTTTGACTTGTTGATGTATCAGTGTTCACTGCTTAAGTCTTTCTTTTTCTCCAACTTTTGCAAAAGTGTATTGAAGTGCAAATTCGAGAGGAAGTCCCACAAAGTGTGTCTGGAGCAGACTCTCCAACCAGAAGGCCTATTGTATTTACTCCACAGTCTGGGAGTGCTAATGTTCATGTGGCAAAACCTCTCTCAGCACTCCCTCTAACAAAAATGGAAATAAAGAACAAAACCATTGTTTTTCCTAAAACAAGGGCTGGACACAGCTCAGGTAATACTGCTTACTTTTGTGAGTGCAACATTGACAGTATTTGTATTAAGAGTTTTTTATTAATTTTATAAATTCTTTCAGTCTGGTGAATATGATTGACTAATTTCCATCTTCTGTTTTCAGTTTGAAGTGTTACTCCTTATGATAGAAGAAAAGTCCTATATTCTTTTCACTACACTAAGGAAAAGCAGCATAATATAATACTTCTTTCCTATTTTCATAATTGTCTCATATACATGCAGCTGAACTTCCTGAACTGCTGCTCTACACTGAGATGATCATACAAATACCTAGTAGATTCTTGCCAAGAGGCACATTTCACGATGTGAAAAATGCTTATTGTTATTCTCAAAGTTGTGATTCTCTGATAATAACAAGTTATCCTTACTGCAAGCCAAGCAGGTTTCATATATATGTATAAAAACATATAATACATAATATACATAGATATAATGTATATATGCTAAATAACAAATCCATGCTAGAATAAAAACCAGATTTTCTTTGATACGACTTCATTTGATTGGTCCCAAACTGGGATGCCGTCAGTGTTTTTTCCCTGAAAAGTAAAATAACACCTTGAGAGGAATCTGGACATTGTTTGGGGCACTTTGGTATTTTTTGTATACTGATATGTGAAGATGTGTGCCTAAAGTTTGAATGCAATAAACTGAGGCTGTTGGTGGTCACTTAGATCTCTTCACTGATTGTCATATTTTGGATTTATAAAAAGCTATATTCTTATTAGCAGTATTACATAACAATCTTTGATATCCCTTTAGAGGATTATCTATTGATATTTTAAGGTTATTGAGGGTGAGAATTAGGTCTTCCTTTAATGTTTCTTGTATGTATCCTCAATATGATTGTTCAATAGAAGACTTCCAGATTTTTTTTGTATAAGCTTTGAGGGATTTTATGACGCTGTACTTCCTTTGAGCCAGGTCTTGGAGCTGCCCTGAAGTGAGCTGTTTCTATTAAACTTCTTGTGTTGAAACATAATTTTAATCTGTTTCCACAGAAGATACTTGAAAAAAAGACATTTAGTGCATTACTCTATTTCTCTTCTAGAGAGTTATCTGGAAATGGAGAATAAAGGGGATGAAAATGTGAAATGGAATTTGTCATCTTTGGCACCACCCTATGTTAAAGTGAGTGAATGCTTCTGTTGGTAGCTTTCTGCAAATCTCTTTGGGATTTTTTTCTTCTTTCTTCCTGCTGCTTTCTTCATCTATCCTCTCAAGAAATAATACATATTTGAGAATGAACTCAATAACAAAGGGGGTTTTGGCCTCTGTCCGTATTAGCAAAATGTTTTACTCATTGTTTTCCTCTCTAACATATTCCCTGATTGTGAATCATCAGGACTCTGTGGAATAATTTTTGGTTCACTTACTGGCTGAGAGTTTGCTTGTGCTTGTCCAGTGTCATCATCCAGAGTGCATGCAGATCTATGTCCCTTTTGGTTCCAGAATGCTTGTTTTGCTTTTTTTTGACACTTGTGCTTTTGGAAGCAAGAACAAGAACTCTGCACGTGGTATCTCTGTAGATAGTTTAAGTTAGGTCAAGGATATTTGAATTACTCTGCTGTTGTCTGTGCAATTACAATAGCTATACCATTCATATTTGTAAATGCTGCCCAGTTTTTTTGTAGTCTGAAGTGCTGTGTTGATCACTTTGATTTTATGCTACAGTTGTCATGGTTTTTCATAAAATGATGAAAGGTTACACAGAAATCCTAGATATAGCTCAGATGACTTTGTATACTGTGTTGCAGGCAGTGCACAACCTCTAAACTGCAAGTTGTAGTAGTGGTAACTGCATAAATGTTGCAATAATTTTAGTCTTTATTAATTTTCCTTTAGGGAGTCAGTGTTATTTGTTCACTTGAAAGCAGCTCGATTGGGTTATTCAGCCCTTTACAGGGGTGGTGTATGTGGGTGGGTATTGTATGGTTGTTGGGTTTGTGTGTGTTGTTTTTAATTTTGAATCTGACTTGAAACTTTGTTTGCAGGATGTGGATGGCACTGGTTGTGTTTTTAGGGTTACTTACTCTGCTTTCAGATGTTTCCGTGTTTCTGGTATTCTTGAGGCTTATGGAGAAGAGAAGGTAAACTGACATTTACATTAATATGCTTGAAATGTTTATATCTCACTTCTAAAATGGGATCTTGTTTGAGAAATTACCTGAAATAACAGCTGACTTTTTGAAACTGGTTGTACTTTATCAGATAAAAAGTTGACCTTCCAAATTAGGGCGCATCAAGCGGTCAGTACTTGCCTACTACAGCTGATATAATGACAACTGAGTTGATTATAAGAGTTTGTGCAACCTATAATTTGACTGTTTTTGTGATTTTTTTTTTTTTAAGATAAATTAAGACAGAAAAATGTTCTTAAATTATTTTAAAATTGTTTTTAAACGTTTAAACACTTTGTAAAAAACCCGAAGATAATAGCAAATAAAATTGGGATCTTGGGAAACTTGTGTGATAAGTGGTTTCCCTTCTTTCAGAGCAGTCTTGTCATACTGGTTCAAGAAGTCTGTTCCTAAAGTTGATTTCATTTGACTTACAGTTTTATCTACTGGCCAGTAGAGGGTTTCATAACCACAATTATAAAGCACATCAAGGATGTACTGAATGGGTTTCAGTGGGGCTTTTGGCCCTCAACGCTACTTTAATTCTGTCTGTGCATGTTCATGTATTCTTATCTTTTAGTCATTCTGGATTATTACGATATTCCTGAACAACATCATTTTCTATGATGATGCAAGACATAAAAAGACTCCTGTCCAGTTAAATAGTTATTTCATAGTCTTGAAAACCAGTATTTTAATTTAAGCAATTATCTTTGCATTAGAAATCCTAGTTCAGACCTATTTGAATAACATTTACGTTGTTGGCATGTCAGGTTGTCTGGAGCTGCTAAGGTACAGTGCTATTATGAGTTACTGTTTTTTTTTGTGGTGGATATGATAATATTTAGCTTATTAGATATAGTTGTAGTGATCTGTTCTAATCTGCTGCTCCCCTTCTCTTTCTTTCCCCACCCTCAACTCTGAAAATAATGCAAGATTACCCTTGTACAGCTCTGTATAGGGACACAAGCCTTTACATACATAACTTTTAAGTGTCATTAAATGCACAGCCTGTGCAAGTTGGTTTAAATTTTAGGCTCTTCATTTTAAATGAAGGATGTTATTTCTGTCTTTCAGCTGCTTGTATTTTCCTTCCTGGTCCTATTTCCCTCTTTTTTTACTTATCAAAATAGTTAGCTGAACAACTTAATTTCATCTGAGTTTTCTCCCTTGTGGACAAAGAAGGCTGAACTTTGTTTTTTGCAAAGTCATCTGTGTATGGAATGCATGTTCTTTGGTGTATAAATTTTTTACTGGCTTAATTATAACTTTGGGTAAGTTAAATGATGAAGACTGGGTTATTCTAAGAAGCTTCTGCATAATTTTTCCCTTCTTTTGGTAGGTTGCTGTAGCCTTTTTACCTCGAGATAAAGGGGATTACTCCCAGTTCTGGGACCTTGAGTGTTACCCAGTTGAGAATCCTACTCGGAAACACAAGATTAGATTTCAGCTTTCTGGAGAAGTGAGTTTATAAATACTGTACTGAGTACTATTTATTTTACAACATCTTATGCAGTATTGTATTCTGAAAGTCAAAATACCAACCCTAGTGATACCTTATGTTGCAAAAATACTTTTTTCGTGTTGTTTATGTGCTAATGCATCTTTTTTTTTGCTGTTTAAGATGTAAAAAAGTATTTTATTCTGAGAAAGTGGAGACAAACTTGCCTTCAGTGAGTCGTGTTTCGGTAGTTTTATTTGAATCAGACACTAAGTGGATTGTTTCATTTTGGTAAATAGATGGAGTATACATACAACAGAGAATTTATTACTGTTAGAAATAATTAATATGAATGGTTACTTTAATGATCTGAAAGTGAAAAGCTTTGTATGTTTAATAATGTGATAGCTATATGTGGTGGTTTTTTTATCCTCTCTAGAGAAGCTGACTTGATTTTTCAAAGAAACCTGATTAAAGATTTCAGATCTTTGATCTGAGTACCAAGCTGTTTAAGTAATAGGAACCTTGCCCTTCATGACAGGGTACCTTACTCTTTATTTTGTAGCATGCTTGTTCTTCCCAGTGATTAATTGTGTTGAAATGGGGACTTACTAAAAAATTGTGTGCTAAATGCCTTTTAATTTTAGCAGCAAAAAATTAGACCTGTATAATTTTTGGTCAAAGAGGGTTTTTTTATTCAGGTTTTATCTAATTCACTAAACGTACTTTTTCCTCATTAAATGGACAAAAGACAGTTGTTCTTAAAAAGCTAGTTGAAGTTGATAAGGGGGTTTAATTCTTTGTCAGGAATATGGAGTTTTGAAAAATTCAGCTCTTAAAATGTTGCTAGTTTGCAGAGTTGAGTTAATCTTTGAGCTGCAAAGCTTGATATTAATATGCTTGAACTGCTCTGTCAGATTTGTTCTTCTTGATTCTTTTCCAAGCTGTTAACAATTGGATCTTCCTAGTGTCTATTTTTAGAAAAAAATATAGAAAGAACTTGAAATATGCCATGATCATTTTGAAAGTGAGTTGAAATGGAAGTACTTTATTTATCAGCTAGGTAAGGTGCCATGTATCTGATGAGAAAATGGGCTAACACAGAACTTAGACTGTTAGAGCTTTTAAATCAGATTCATTTTTAGTTGAGATTTTGATTCCTAGGACATGATAGATTAAGTTTAGACTGTCCAACTGCAACTTTGAAAATAACTAGGATCCAGCTGGTTTTGCTGAGGCAGAGATCTACAGCTCTATTTAATGACTTTTGATAGAATGAAATAGGAAGACTGACTGTCATTCAGAGTGACTGAGTGGTACTTATTTATAGCATTGCATCAAAAGGAATTAAAAAATTGGAAGAGCTCAGGAAAGAACTAAAAGGACTAGTTTAAGTCAGGAAAATCAGTGGCACTTACCACTTCCATCTTTTCCTGTAAAAAAACCAAATTGCGACTTAGATGGTGCTGCGCATGCATTTGCATTTCCCAACCACTGTGGAAACCATAGTTAGGAGCTTGGAAGATCATGTCTCCAAACTGATCCTAGAGACAAAGAGGGATTCTGTATGTGCTTTCAAATGTAGTTTTTTTCTCTTCCCGAGAAACAGTTTTAGGCTGCCATCAGGTGCAGTTCTAAGATCACTGAGCTAAGAATAAGTATCATCACTGTGCAGAAAAGGTCACAGATTGTTGTTTTGATCCAATTATTGGTCCCTTCTGAGTGCCACAGGGGACTAGCAAGAACGTGCTGGAGGGTTGGGGTAGTACCTTAGTTCTGGTTGCTCCCTTACACGTAGAAAGTGCTGCATAAAGAACCCCTGCTGTTGTTTGAAGATATTGCATATGTTAAGTGCATACCATGTTTTATGTACTTCACTGGTGTAACCATATATTTTTCAATGTATCATTTTGCATCAAACTGAACTGAGTTTCCTAATACTTAAATCACGCTGTGTAGCAGATTTGATTATTGCTACCCATGGTACAGAGCTTCATCTTCTTTGGGTATCCCAGAAATGAGAGGAGAAAAATGTTTTAAAATCTGAAAGCAAAATAATTCCAACTTCAATGCTAACAATATTTCTGTGCTTCTGAGGTTGGAACAGCAAGATTAGATTACAGTAATTCAGGCAGTGCTAACACACGGTTTTTGCTTAAAACAGGTGAAGTCATTATAGGCTATGGTAAAAGCATGCTATACTTCAAGCTGCCCTTATGAAGTCTAGGGAAACTTTGATTGTTTTCCATAATGTGCTTAATTCCCAATCAGTAAACTTGCCTTATTGATAAATTAGAAACTGAATAACACTGAGACATAACACTCACCATAGTTTTTCACTACATGGAATGTTAAAAACTCTGAAACAAGTAACATATACAAATAATTTCTTGTCTTTATGTAGTGGATTCTTCTGTGGTTGAGGGGTTATTTGCGACTGAAAAATGTTCTTTAAATTTAGAGTTGATTTTTTTGGCTGCTGCTATTTCTGACAGACTGATTAGCAGCTCTTTCAATGGAAGAAATGGATGTCTAAAAGACAAATTTGTCATAGCAACTCTGTTAAATATGAATCTATTTTTTTAATCTCGTGTAAGGGTATTGACTGCTTGTCTAAAACTTCATCATCATTTCAATAACTGAGATGTTATGTTGTATGACCGTAAGGGTAGCATGTTCTTAACCTTGCTCAAGATGTTGTGACCCAAGAAGCTTCAAACTCTGTTTGGCTAGATTTGTTAAGCAACATGGAATATTCATTTGACAAGGTATTCCCTTCATGTGATCTGGTCTCCTTGTGTTGAGTATGCTGAATGATGGCCCTGATGATAATAAGTATTTTGGCTTAATATCTGAATGTAACAGTTACCATGTAATGCATCATCAGATTTTCTTTCTCCAGAGAAATCTCGGAGAAGGATGTACTGTTCATAATACCGACTTATTACAAAGCTTTTTGCTGTTGTGAGGATTCAAACTGTAACATTTACCTTCTTTCTAAGCAGTTGTTTAGCCCACTGCTCTTCATGAGGCTCGCAGGCAGAGTATCTGCAGAGGAATTTGGTTTTGTTTTGGCTCTTAGTGAAATCTTTTTAACTAGCAGCCTTCTTGAGATTCCACCTGCACTGCTGGTTTGTTGTGAACTGGCTTGTGACAGATATTCATAAGACACAGAGGGCTGTTAAAGTATTCCTCCTAAATAATTACTTATGTCTCAATGAACCAGATTATACTGTTCCTGAAATATTTGACTTTAAATAGAAAGTCTTGGATTGTGTGCAGGAAATTACTTAAACTTTGCATGTGTAAGTATTTAACTGTTTAAATATATAAGAGCTTCTTTATTTTTGCCAATAGGGTACTACAACAGAAAATGAAAATTCAACTGTGGAAGCTTCTGCAAGTGCCCTTACAAAAACTAAGCTTCCCCTTATACCAGAATCTAAGGTTTACTCAGAAGCACGTACAATGCAAGCGGGGTATGTATAGCCACAACTTCAAATGAAAGGTCTGCAACTGGGTAAAAGGGGAGAAAAACAACAAACCCAACCCCACAATCAAAACCTTTTTTACTGTAAGGACAGCTATGTGGTGGAACAGGCTGTGCGGAGAGGCTGCACAGTCTCCATCCTTGAAGGTTGTTGGGATGTGTCTGAACAAAGCCCTTACCTGGTCTGACCTCACAGCTGACCTTGATTCAAGCAAAATGTTGAACTAGAGAGCTCTTGAGCTTCTACCATCCTGAATTATCATATGATTCTATGTTAAAGAGTAAATACCTGCAAAAATCAGACTTGACCAACCTATTAATGGCTTTATATTGTTCAGTCTCTTGTAGTTACTCTTTTCAGTTGAATTTCTAAGTTGCCTAATCATGTTTTACTGCTGTAAATGAACTGTTACCAGCAGTAAAACCTTGTGTATACTTTTTGATTAGTTCCCCTTTGGAGACTCTGTAGAATTGTAAAATCACTTCTGAGAAGACCACTGTACTGCATATCTTAACCTTGCTGCTCTTCAGTTCTAAGTTGTTTTACATTTTTACTAGAGAATGGAGTTAATATGACAGGGAGGCAAAGTGTTTTAGTTAAAAGTCATATCTCTGAGAAGTCTGATTGTCTAGTAAAGCATATGGGAGGAAAATTCAGATTATGAAAGTGTAAGTGTATGTATGTTTGTCACAGTGAGACTAATTTTTGGTGTTTTTTGGCTAAAAAGTATAACCTATAAAGTTTTACCTCAGAGTTGATGCCTTCAGGATCTTTCAATTTCTCTCGATTTAGTTTCAGAAAATGCATCTATTATCTCAAAACAAGCAATCAATGTATCCCAATCATGTAGGTAAGAGATCTTAATATCTGAAATCCCTTTTCCAACTCAGACAAAGTGAGATACCTCGGGGAGTATATGCACCAGAAGAGCTGTACGTTTTTCCTCTGACTGCAGTTGGGGAATCATGCACCTTAAAGGTCAACTTGCGGAATAATTCCTTTGCAACACACCTGGTAAGTTTGACAGATATTATTTTAAGTACATTTTCATAAGTCCTTCCAATAGCTAATTGCAGTATTCTTTTTGCTCTTGGCAGAAGATTGCAATAGCAGTAGCCTCAGTTTTTTGATTTCAAAAGTCAATAATTGAAGAATTTGGCACTCCTATAGTTTTTTCTTTTGTCTGATGAATTGATAAGTGTATTTGCAACTGAAAGAATTCTAGATTATAGAGATTTGTTATTACTCTGATTTATTTATCTTTTAACTTCATCAAAGTATTGACGAGTTTTTTTTACTATGCACAAAGGTGAGCATACTTGATTTTTTTAAACCCTTAGTCTGCTTAATGCTGTATTTGTAAGTGAACTGATAAATTGGCTATGGTAGGCTTAGATATAGTGTGTTTTTAAGCATTTTGTATTAAATTGCAGCTGAAATTTATAAGTCCCAGCGAGCCTTTCTACATCAAGCACTCGAAATACTCTCTAAGGTGAGTAGCATGTATGCTAGCATTCTCTTAACAAAAAAATTAAGTAATTCAGTAAGATATGTGTACAGTGCTAATATGCAGATACAAATACCAGCCATTCTGGCTGTCTTGTTAAGGGTTTTGTTGCTTTTTTTCCCCCCCTCTTTTTGCTGATCTGTACTCTGTAATCTTGGTTAGAAGCAGAGTGAGCCCACACAGTTATTTCTGCATCTGCCAATTTCTTCCCTGCAAATTGTTTCTAACGGTGCTGCTGCTTTTAATGCTGAGCCTAATGCTTCATTTAACCATTTGGCATGCTGTGCACAATCAAGTCATTCCTTCCATTTATACTTTCTGCACAACAGACCAAGCAAATTGCCTTCATCATGCTTCTAATTTGACAAACCTGCAGAGCTGCATCAAAGAACCTCTGCAAATACAAGGTTTGAGCAGACGGTGAAATTGCCTGGTCATATACCAGGTATTTCAGGGTATTACCTGCGTAACAGGAACCTTCAAGTTGGAGATAACAATCCTTTAAAATAAACCTAGTCATCTTTAGGCAAGTATTTGACAGTCATCTTTTCAAGAAGTATAGAATGTTATGCACTTGCCTGTAACAGTGGGATTGTTAGGAAACCAGAAATGCAACTATTTCATGATAAGTCATATGTGTACATCCTCATTGTTACTCAGACCCATGTTTTAAAGACAGGGAAACTAAGGGTATACAGAACAGAAATTGTGAGCAAAATCCTAAATGAAACTGAATACTCTGAATCCTAATTAATTTTGTGTCTGCCGATCACGCTTAGCATGTATTATAAAGACAGGGCTGTGATGGTGGTAGCCAGAGGTGTTCAGGGTCTCCTTAAGGCTTCTTTTCAGTGGAGTTAAAGAAATACTGGAGTTCCAGTATTGTTATTTAACTGACTTTTTTTTATTAAATATATCACATGGCACAGAATGGGGCAGTGGCCCATGTAAAGACAACAAGCTAGATGTATCTGAGGTTATACCACTGCAGACAAAGAACAGTACAACTTGGCTATCCCTGGGGAATAAAGATGAGTAACTTCGATGGAAGAGACTTAGGTGTTTCAGAAGTATTCTTGAGGAATGCTGAAAAAGCTATTTGTTGTATTTTCTGTGAGAGATTATGAACTATTGCTTTTATCTGAAGTAGAGGTAACAAATTTAAAATTTACTCAACCATTTATAAAGCTTATCAACTTAAAATACTGAACATTTCAGTAGCATTCTAGAGTCTTTTTTCTAGTACTGTTGGCTGTTTTTTTTATTCCAGCTGTAAATCTCGATCTTTCCTAACCACTTTAAAATTAATTTACCTGAAGTTAACATAGCTCTGTGAAGTAACTCTGCTACTTAAGAGCACAAAGCACAGAAGAATTGCTTGACTTGTGTGCATATTTTTAAAAAAGTATTAAAAACTTATATACGTGGCTTTTATTTGAGAATGGTGTCAAGGAGAGTTTCAACAAAGCCAGCGTTAACATTTTCCCTCTAAACTAGGCTAACCTGACATCATACGAAGTTAAAAAGTAATTGTGTAAGAAAACTGTTTGCAGGAACGTGAATTATCAGTCTTTAAATGATAGTGTAAAACTTGGAAGTACCACCTATGTATATTTTTGGACCAAAAAAGTGTCATGTGGTAAACACAGTCTGTTGCATGCTCGTCACTTGAAAGGCCAAATTTGAAAGCAAACCTGTGTAATCAAGTTTTAAATCTGGATGATGGAACTGCAAGTTTGTATCTGGTATTAAGAGTCAAACCTTCACAAGCTGTAGTAGCTTGCCGGTTGGTTGTGTGATCACAAGTAACAAAACAGCTGGTTCTCAGTTGTCTCAGTTGAAAATTGTAATGGACTTTACTCAAATACAGCATTTTGCAATGAAAACTTTAGTGAAAAAGAAACTTATTCTAATAATCTTTGCTAAATATTTTGAAGTGTATATTTTTGGGGTTTTTAGTTAATATTGTATGTGCAGTTTTTGTCAGGAATTCACATTCACAAGGGGAGTTGTATTTGAGAGTAGTGTTTTTTCGGTGAAGAAGATGCCTGTAACACAGTGACAAGTGGTACAAGCATATATATGAAACATTACAAACCACTTGACTCTTTAAAAAACTTTGTCTGAGTTCTGCTTGTGGAATGTTAGGCCTGTCTAAAAGAGGTTTCTATCATCTTGTCTTCAGAAGTCACCTGATGAATTGATTAGTATATACTTTATTGAAAGGTAGAACTGTTTTTTGTGTCAAATAGCTAACATTCTGGATGTCAGGAGTCACTAATGTTAGATGACAGATCTCGTTACTATGGCTTAGATGTAGTTTACCCATGCTACTACTTTAAAACTTGCTGGTATTGTGTTTACAAGACTATTAGTTTGTCTATGAAGTCAGACATATCCAATTTTTAAAAAATGTTACTTAAAACTGATGTAACAACTTGTAAAGGCCACATAGTGTTTGTAGGCTGAGTTGCAGGCATAGTGTAAAAGTTGAAGTAAAACTTTTCCTTAAGAGAAGAACAGTTAATTGCAGAGGAATTCAACTTGTCTATGAGAAAATAAACCTATAAGAATAAATTTGGTAATCCACTGCACATCCAATGTTCTATTTTGATGAAAATAAAGAACTAGAGAATAGTTTCTTTATCTGGTAGGACTTTTATTAACCATGAACATGTGCATAATTCCCTTTTTTACAGATCCCATCATTACATCAATGTGCCAGTCCAGTTCAAGCCAAAGAAAGAAGGAAAATTTGAAGGTGTCTTCATTGTGATAACCAAATATGGCTCAGTTAACATTCAGCTATGTGGCAGAGCTATTAAAAAAAATAGAACAACTTTATAACTATTTATAGTAATTCCTAACAGTTTATGCCATTTAAAACATGCAAAGATTTGCTACTACATTTTCTTATTAATATCCTAGTTGTTTAGCCCTGCGATGCTGCTTTGGTGGAAATTCTTCTGTAAGATCAATTATGGTGCTTGTTTTCATAGCAACACTGAGAAATAACATTGTATGTTTTAAAGTTACGTTCTAATTTATGTTTCTGCACTTTTGTTTTTCAACAAAGTTTTCTATTTTTGCATATATAGGGAATAGTTAGACACTGAAATGTTTTATTTTAAGCATTGTAAATACAGAAATAAAATCCATGTGTTAACAGTTGGTTCCACCTGATTACTGTTTTTAGTTGGAGCATTACTTGCTATTAGTTGGAGCATTACTTGCTATAGATGTAAGGGATCAGGCTGAGTGCTCTAAGGCAATGCTTGTTGTTGGGGGGTCTTGGGGAGCAAAGGGAGGAATTGTAGTACAGAACTCAACTTGTTAATATCATGTCTCCATCTGGGAAGGCTGTGACCAGATTGATGATCTGACAGTCAGCCCCTAACTTCTTACACAGCTCAGCATCGGGTATAAGCATTGTTTTAAAATCTAAAATCAGTGCACATGAAACATGGGCAGTACTGCCTTCTGCCTCTCGAAGTGTTGCAATGATGTTACCTTGAGAGATGACAAGCCTAGATGCCACCTTTGATTCACTTCACTTGCATTTTCCTCAGTGATTGGATCGGGGACAGGAGACAGATTCCCACCTAGTCTTTTTTTCCTGATTATCAGATGTATTTGTACATTTATCTGTTTACCTTTTAAAACCCGTTTGACAACTTGTTTTTGCAACCTCATGTGCAGCAAGCTCTGAAAGTTCAAGTTCATTATGTACTCTCATTGTTTTTTTCTTTTCAAGTTTGTATTTGTGTTCTCAACTGACTTTGTTGAGTGCTCTCTAGTTCTTCTATTGTAGAGGTCAGTGAAGAGCCGTTACACAATCAGGTTACCATTATTACCATGTCCTTTGAGTACCCTTTGCTGTTTTATTTCTGTAGCACGGAGCTGTATGTCTGATGTTGCCTTAAGCTTGAAATGTTACTTTTTGACAGCATAGTTCTGTCATAGCATATGCACGTTATTGCTTTCTTCGGGATGGTAGAAGTGTGAGTGAAATTTCTTTCAGTATGAGCTTGGTTGTTTAACTGCATTTTCAAACAACTGAAATTTGAAAAAAAAAACCCAAAAAACAAACCAAACTAGAAGAAAAATGTGAAGTCCCCAGTGCCTTGCCTTTGATATATACCACCAGTATGATGTCAAAGTATATTCAAGCTCTTTTCCTTAAACCTCATTTCTCAGCAGTCTGGAAACAAGAAGGGAATATTTAGTACAAGTAATTTAACTAGACATCTGAAGACTTGCCACATCCTTTATTCTCCCATCAACACATAAACTTCTGTCTGCTAGATGCTGTGGCTATATGTTCCTCTTGCCTTTTCTCTGCCAGGTGTTGCTTGTATGTTTCCTTGCTAGATGTGATACCTGAATACGGAATTGGAATGGAGGTGATTTTTCTGTCTGTTGCCTTACTTCTACAGGCTTGGGTGTCCAAAAGTCTATGTTGCTTCAGTTTTAAAAGCACAATCATAAGTCTCTGAGAGCTGGAAAATAGGCCAAGCTCTGTTACTATCTTCAAAGCCTCTGTATTTCCTAGTTGAGTATCTACCAGCTACCCTCTGTTCTGAAGTTGTCCTTGCCTCTTTGAGGTGTAATCCCTGTAAGATGGAGATAATATGAACTTCAGATTATCAACTCCAGCTGTTCTATATATTCTCTTCTGTTTTTTTCATGTGATAAGTTGATGTACCTTAAGATTTATTTAAGTGAAGTTTTGTGGTTTATTCTTCATATAAGTCATATTTGCTGTACATTTACTAGTCAAGCAGCTGTTCTTGACAATCCACTTAAACCTGACATTTTAATGAGCTCTGCAGTTAAGTCTTGCGTGCTTAATTTGATTGTGGTCTTTTCTGAACCAGTTTCTGAACAGATTTATTAACTTTTTACCTTTTTCTCAAGGACTTTGGTTTCTCAATAGAAATTGTCTTTACCTGATTGCCTATTAATAAGGAAATTGGATCACCTGAGGAGGAAGGATCACCATTTGCAAATATAAACTGTGTTTTTCTACCTTTTGCTATCATTTTTAGGACATTTTTAGGAGTAGTTTCCACGATGTTAGGTAATGGTGTCTCCTGTGACAATATTCTTCATAACACTAGTTTCCATCAGGATAAGCTAGCTCTTAGAATATACAAAGTTTTTGTCAAAAATGGATTTTGTTTTATCGGATTTTTTATTTCAGTCTTAGAGAATTATACATTCATGACTTTGATGCTGGACCAGCCTCTGTTACTTATCTATTGATAAGAGAAGCCTCTTTCAAAAGATGCTTTGTTGCTGCCTGTGCCTGGATTGTTACCTGTCATGTTGTCAGAAAATTTTCCCCTAAATAGTGGTCTTTTTAAAAGTGTGTCTTTGAATTGCAGTAAGAAGCCCTGATTTTAGTTAATCATTTATTTGGTTTAAAACCTGACTTGTCTTTGCATGTTGTTCCTATGATAAGGGTGCTGTTTGGGAATCTGTTCACATTTTTGCATTGGGATTTTCTTGGATTCTTTGGAACTACGGGAAATGGTTTTGCATTCTTTCCTGTCTTGCTTTTGGATTGGATGTAAGGGAAGAAAAGAGCACAGACTGTGCTGCTATGGATACACTCATAAGCACAGTTCAGCAGAGAGTATAAATGTGTAAATTTTGAAGAAACTGGTATGAGCAAATGACTTGCCCTCATTATCCAAGGGAATCCTAGTTTGCGGGTGATGCTAAATATTTTGGCATCAATTTGTAGCCCATTTTCCTTGGTTCACTCCTACTGACAATGTTTTCCTTTGCAGTGTGAAGAGGCTGGTAACTACGTAACCAGATTGTGCTGGAGAACATCCCTAGAGCACTTGTCCCAGCAGTTGCTTTGGCTTTTTGAATTACATTGCTGTACTTGTATTCGTAAGACAAATCAAAATTACTCCTGGGCATATAAGGATAGTTAACTTTCTGGTATTTTAGAATATTCTACACTTTAGGCTCCTGTTTCACCAATGTTTGAAAGAAGTTTCTATTAATTAGTACTGCATGATGTGTGATTAACCTTCATGCTGAAGAGTAATATTTACTTTTTATTTAGGATTTTTTTTTTTTGGTGAGGCAGAAAGGTGAGAAAGAAGAAAGGAGTACTTTCATGGAAGCCTGAGTCTTTGATTGGCACTGATTCATTAGTTCTAGGTGATGGAGCATAGTCAGCGTATTTTCACTTACGAAGTGACAACATCAAGGGGACTTCAAAAGTCTAGTATAGTAAACTCTTGTAGTTAGTACTACTTTGAGCTGTCCAGTGCTTATTACGAAGAAATCCTGATCTGTCTTTTCATTTTTTTAGAGATACAGAAAAGTAAAATAGTTCTGACCAATTGTGAAAGGCTGCAGGTATGATTTAGAGTTTCAACCATAATACTTTTGATAGAAGAATCAGAAGCAGCTTTGGGTATAATTCTTTCTCTTTTTGTAATTGTTGGGTTTGAAACTTTTTTCAGTTTTCTCTTGCTGAATGCAATCCTTTGTCTCAGACTGGGAAGACTGGCTCAAACATCCCAAGCAGGCAAACTTAAAAAAAAAACAAAACAAAAAAATGTCAATCAGTGGCTCTTTATTTGTGGTAATGCTACTTGCTGATGTTAAGACCAGTCAGGAAACTTAGAAATAAATTATTTTAAATTCATTAAGTGTCTGTTTCTTTGTACCCACCCTACCTAATTGGTATATTAGTAATCATAATTATTCAACAGCTTTGTTGAGTTTTCACATCATTGACTACAAATGGGGTTATAATACATTCTGTACACGTGCTTCAGTGTGTTTTGGAGATCGTTGCCCTGGCATCTGAAACTAATTAGTGTTCAGAAAACCTAATAGAGGTAAATATCAAGGTCTGTCTGTCTAGAAAATTATTATTTTGGTCCAGTAAAATGTTAAAATGAAGAAGAGAATTTTGTGAGGGTTGTTTGGTGTATAAAGCAAGTTGCTGGGGGCAGTGGTGGGTTTTTTAAGTAGACTGTTAAAGGCTTTGGCTCAGTTTTGTGGCAGGAATGCCTGATAGGCCAAATATTGGTATATTCTTGCTTCTGTGATTTGTGGAGGAGTTGGGGGCAACAGGGCTGTCAGAGTTTATTATGAAGTTTGTAGGCAATGCGTCTTATGTGCATGCAGTATGTTAGGTTTCTATATTGTAGCATATTTGGAAATTAAAAAGACGACAATACAAGAACAAAAGTCCTTGGAAGCTACTAAAAAGTGGTTGTCCCTGTAACTGTAATTGAATATCCTGTCTTTTATTCACACCTAACTTGTTCTAATTCCTCCCCCATCCCTCAACCCCCTTCTAGATAATTGAAGATCCTGCCTTGCTGCTTTCATTGTATAGCAGATGAAGAGTATGCACATCTTGTGATCAGTTAGACATTAAATATTTGTGTGAAGAATTCATCAGCCTGCAGTGATGCTTCCCATTCAGTAAGATAGTTGTTAAAAATTTTAAGTGGCAATGTTTGTGTCATACCAACTTTTTCTCCAAATTTGACAGTTAAGGAGAATATTGATTCTTGCTTACCATTTGAAAATTTGAGTTGTAGGAAGAGGGTTTTTTTTCCAACATGCTTAGTAAGAACCATGATTTTTTTTCTTTGCAACTCTACATTTGTTCACTGATAAATCATGTAACGAGAAATCTGCATTACAGACTCCTAGGCTGTGGTAACTTGAAGTGCAGAATAAACAAATACTATTATCTGGAACATGGTGGATTAAAAAGATTATTTACTTTAAACATTTTTTTACTGAAGACTTCTTCTTGGACCATTTCAAAATTCGTGTAATATTCTGCTGAATCAGTAGTAACAATATTATTGCCTTCCTTGGAGCGTAAGAGTGTTAAGATAGAAAATGAACAATTATATTTTCAATGCAGAATGTTTGACTGCAAAACTTTTTTTGCTTTGTGGCTCTCTGAGGAAACTATTACAGAGGTTCTTAGAGGTGAAATCAGGTGGCTGTAAAGGACTTAGATAAACTTTGAATAAGTATTACTTGATCATCTCTGGAAACTGGCAGCTTAAATGGCTGCAGTCATTCCAGTTTAAAAATGCTAGTTTCATTTGTGCCTCTTTTATTTCTGGAGATGTGTAAAGTCTGAAGCTGCTCAAGAGCTCAAAAAGATGCAGCTACATTGTTTGCTCTAAATAATCAATGTATTTGGAAAATTCTCCTTCAACCCTGTTTACAGAATTCCAATCCTTTCTCTGATGGAAGTGGAAAAGAAATCAGTGCTGACAAAATGAAGCTTTTAATCTAGAAATCACACTTATAAGCTTTTATTTTTGTAAATACAAGACACTTTGCAAAGTACTCTATCTTAATGTGTTTCCTGATTGGTGTATTTGTTACTGCTGTTGTATTCTCCAGCTATTTGTAGCACTACTTCATGTCTTTGTGGATCAAAATGTTGAATTCTGGAATAGAATGTGCAGCTTGTTGTCTGGGAATGACATTTTCAGGTACAGCTTTCCTCACAGGCTCTCATCTATTGCCACCTGCCTAAATGTGACAGTTGAGCACCAGCTGGGAGTTATGACCTGGAGAAGCATAAAAAGACTGGGGACAGACAGAATGATCCATCAAGTCCTACTTGTAAGTCAGTTCTCCAAACATGCATTTTCTACTCTAGAAATTCAAAATTAAAATACTAATGGGTGTTCTTTTGTCTTCGTCCAACAACTGGTTCATTAGGTAGGTATGTACAAAGAGGCTCTGCTTGTCAATTCCCTTTGGGTCTAAAAAGAAGGAGGGGGGGAGAAATCGGTAGGGGTTAGGCTGGTGGTGAAATGCCCCCACCCCTTTTTTACCTTCCTTCTATGTTTGTTCACATTACCTTCCTTCTATGTTTGTTCTGTGAGGCTGGCGGTAGGTAATACTCATCCTGCATAGAGCTGGTTTTCATTGTGAGTTTTCTGTCACTAGTCACAGCTGTCAGGTATGTCAGTCATGTAGTATTGTGGTGGTGTCAGAGACATAATCGGAGAGATTAGGTGGACACAAAGAGCTCTGAATGAGGTGGTAATTGCGTTCAGGGGGAAAAGAGAGTTAAAGAAAGAAACTTTCCTTTCTCACAAGATCCATTAAAGAGGTGACAGCTAATATATTAAAGCTGGAACAAGATAATTGTGGTAAGAATCTTTGTGTGTTCTCCCTAAAATGCAGTGTGCTCACAATAAATATTCAAATGCTTATTTTGCCTTGTGAATACCAGATAACCATTTACAGTGAAATACAACCTCTTTCAAAAAGTTTATATTCATTGCCAAGAATGTTCTAGGAACAGTTATAAAACTCAAAAGGAATATTGGTGCCATACTGAATCACAAAAATGCCATCTTATGAAAGCTTCTTTGCAGGGATTTTCTTCAAATTGGTCTCAGTGATGGAAAAGAAATGCTGAGGCGCCAGCCATGGGTTGTGCTCTTCCAGACTTTACTCTCTTTGAGTAGCACTTTGAATAGTACTTCTCCGCCTCCTTTTTTTTTTTTTCTTTTTTTTTAATCAAACAGTGAGACCACTTGAGTATCAGTTTACATTACACTTGTGCCGTGTTTAATGGTGATCTACAGAATTACTACTTACCTGTAGGATCCAGGACAGAATTCCCCTCCCCTGTCCTTCCTTGAATTCCAAAAGCATTTCCTTTTTTCTTTGTGGGTTTTTGGGGGTTCGGGTTTTTTTTTTGTTGGCTTATTCATGTGTTTTTTTCCCCATTTCCCTCCTTACCTTCTTATGAAGCACTGAAGATTGCGACCGGTGTACACACAAGACTGGCAGAGCGTACCAGTGCTTGTCTTTGCCAATAAAGTCTTCCAAGCACTGAGTCAGTGCTTCCTGTCACTACATTTAGGGTCAGATCTTCTGTCCTCTCCAGTGCAAACAGCCAGAGATAAGCGTTTTGGTTTCCTTTTCATGCTTTGAACCTTTTCCTTTGCATCTCTGGGTGCTCTTTAAAAGTTTGACTATTGCAAGGCCTTAGGAAAAAGTTTGTCTCTACTCTCTCTCTTATGCTAAGGTTCACATATTATAGATTTTGGCCATTTGATGGGGCCAATGGATTTTTGGCCAAAGAGGATTCTAGGAAAAAACCTCAGTGGCATTTGGGCTATTATATATTAAGAGATGTTTAATAGACCTTAGAGTTAGCAATTAATTTCATGACTGGTTGTGACTGTGAAAAATAAGATTCAGTGACCAATGCCAAGGGTTTTTTTTAATGAGCCCAGTGAACAGATACATTGTTTCCCTGGCATGGCACAGTTGCTGACATGTGGAATGGTTAATCTTAAATCAGAGGCACTACTGAAGATTCTTCACTATCAATGAGTATAAAATGTAAAAGCTAAAAGCAATTACAAGTGGCAAAGTCAGTCCCACAACAAGTTTAAATAATACCAAACATTGTACGTCTTGCCATCAGAAAATATGAAAAGCACTGTTTAATTTCTGTCCATTAAATTCTTCATGTCTTACTAGAATTTCAGTGTTGATTGAAGTGAAAATCCAGTCTGGCATCTTTCCTCATGGAACTCTCCCAGGCTTCAGTGAAAACTGTGTCTGTACAAGAAATGTCATATTAGACTCTATTGTGATAAATTTTTCATGTCTCCCTTAACATTCACAGCACTGTTTTTCAATTTTCTATCACAGCATCAACTTCTAGTAAACCTTACAATGCAGAATGAGAAACTGGGATAGCGAGATAAAGGTGTTAGTCAGAAAAATTTTATTTGACTGATTCTTCATATAAATTGAAGTAGTTTCACATTTTTCATGGCATTTATGGATGTCAGGGGTGGTTTTTCAAGCCTTCTCTTCTTGCTGGGTGCTCTGGTTGATACTGAAATGGGGTGAGAAGAGTCACCTCGAAGAACAGGGGAAGATGTGGCATGTCCATTGTACCACTTCTGCAAGTGTTTCTCAGATAGTTTAGCCTCTGTGTTGGTACAATGGATTGTTCAGTCTGAGTCTTTTGATACAGGTAAATTACTTTGATGCAGGTTAATTCAGGCTGTGTTTACAGAGGTTACTCTGATCCTTTTCTTGGGCTCTTGTGTGTATGTTTTCAAAGAGACAATGCCCCCAACACCTTTCAAGAATGAAACCCCATTCCTCCCTATTTAGAGAACTGTATTTTTTCTTTCATGCTGGAAGCCTACAAAATAAGTCTCACATTTTCATCATAATCCTTTATGAGTTTTAAATCTTTTTTTTTTTTTTTTTTTTTAAAGTTGAAAGTTTTAAATGGTTCCTGGTGAGCAGAGCCCTGGTGAGCTTCAAAACCACACACAGTTTCAATGAAGCTGTGTGAACCTGCTTCAGAATCTCTGCAAGTTTTCCAAGCTTTTATGCTTTCGTATGGTTTACAGACAAAAACCTACAGGGGTCCCATTTAAAGCCTCCTAGCAGCTAAAAGATAGAAAAAATGGCTTTTAAAAAAACCTGAAGTACCCTCTTACGAGTGCATTAAAAGCAATTTTGCTTTCCACTTTCAGAATGCTTCAAACTGCCAAAGACGCAATGTTAGAAAATGACTCATGAGTACCAGAGAGAGGTAGTCTTTGAAAGTTTGTTCATAGTTAAGGATGATGGCTAGGTGAGAGGGGCTTCTGTTTCCAGAAAGAAATACTTTGTTTCCTCATATTGCAGATTTAAAAAAAAAAACACATCCTTTTCCTATAATATGGTGATGTTCTCACCTTTATCTTGCAGGTTTTCAGCAGCTGTGTGAAAATCAGCTCAGAACTTGTTTATTTCTTCCTGTGGATGGCACCAGTATTTGGAGGCTAAGGCCTCCATGGAGAAGGAAGGGAATGCCAAAGACATGAAGACTTGTATCTGAACACACTGACATGCATAAGATCAAGGAGCAGAAAGAATTTTCTTCCTTTCAGGTAAATCAGGGAATGTCAACTTGTTGATTCTCTGAAAGTGTGTCCTGTAGGGTTTAGAATTTTCAATGCTGAGCTTTAGGGTTTTGATTTTAAAATTTTACTTTCAGTGTTTGGCATTGAAGTTATTTCTTGATTCTTATTCTCTATGAATCAGGAAACAATGGAGTTTAAAAACAAAGTATTAATATGTTGTCCTTACTTTGATATTGATATGCCTACTCACAACTTTATCTCTTTAATATTTGCATCTTGTATTATGTTCTAAGTTTCTCTTGAACAAATATGCTTTTCTTTCTAAACTGTTTTGCTGGATGTTAGGAACAGAAGATTCATTTAATGGAATTCAGAGGTGACCTGACAAAACCAATTTCAGTGAAATAATAGTCTATATTCTAATTATTTAAACAGATGGTACCTATTAATCTCTCTCAAAATGATGTTGTTTGAAGGCTTGCCTTGCCTACTTTGTGGTTTCTTCCATGGAACAAATAGGAATTGTGCATTAGGATCAGAGGAACATTTCCCATAGCTTGGTTTTATTGCAAGTGTAAATTTTATAGATGTAGATTATATAAATATATACATTGTCATTATCTGAGTATAATTTTACAGTTTATTTAAAAACCTATTTTGTGTTTTATAGTTGATTGTTCTGTCAATCAACTATAAAGTCTTTCTTCTAAATGCAGCATATTTGAAATGAAAAACCATGGAAGAAATGGACTAACAGCATTAACTTTTAATGTTTTTAGTTTTAAATTTTTAAACTTCATACATCTACCAACCCCTTAGCTTTCTCTCTGGAGAACTAAAAAGAAGAAAGGAAAATTTTGATGCACTTAGTTGTTGACAATAGCTGAAAATTGAATGAATGTTAAAAGAATTAAGGAATTGAAGGAATTAAGTGAGAAGACACGTTGGTAGTATAAAGTATTTAAGCTGTATTATCCTTATGACAAAACAGAAAACAATATGTATGTAAACAGGATGTGAATATAACCTGAAATTGTGAGATAAAGACTCTTACTTGGTTTTAGTTGAGAAAACATGTCCATGAGCTTGAAAAATGTCTGTAGAGAGAATGCTAGCTTACAGGCCTGTTCTGTGGTTGAACAGTAATTTAAGAGGTTTGTTATTTTTAGAAATCATAACTTAGTGATGTGGATTTTTCAAAGCCTTTTTGTACCTAGAACAACAATTGGAGCTTACTCTTGCTCTTCAGTTGCATAAACCATTCAACACAGGCAAATTGTGTACTTCCCCAAAACTCTTTGGCAGCCTCTTCACACCTGCATAGCTTTTCCTGGGTTCAGACAGTATGTATTAGGCAGCTGGTGCAAGTAATTTCAATGCCTTTTCTATTTGCTATGTATTTCTTCCATAGTCTGTCATTTCTGTGTACCCCTTGTGACCTCCCCTGTGGTCCTCAGAGGACCTACTGTCACAGCTCCAGGCCTCTCTGTGTGGCCTGTAGAAACTAGTCTTCTGGGATTTTCAGTAACTGCTTTAAACAAAGAAAGATGTTTGTGAGTTTAAAAAAGCCCACCAAGCTCCTAAACAAATGAACAAAAAAAAAAATCCTACGGAAGAATTAAGGCCATTTTCGAGAAATGCTATAAAAATAGAGGATTACTCAGAAGAAGAGTAATTTCCAGTATCACTATAAATGAAATGAGATTTGCCTCTGCTGTTTAGTAGTTACCCTCTTGGGAAGGATCTAGTGGAGATAATTCTGGGCCATTTCAGTAAGGAGGTTGTCGTGGATCTTATTTTGTGTCATGGAGGTTCTCATCCAGTCTTTTGTAGAAAGATGGATTTTATTTTCTGCAATTTCAAAAGCTTATTTATGAGCATAGGATGAGATAGAAAATAATATAGTGAAACAAAGCTTGCACTTGGAACAGTGAAAAATATTTAAACCAGTTTTATTTTGGTGCTGTAGAGAATGAGACAGGTGGAAAATGTTAGCTTATTGAAGGTAAGAAAGTTATGAGGTCTTTTAAATAAGATCTTGGTAAGACACTTTGGGTACTTTGACTCTTAGTTGTGTTTGTGGATTATGTAGAAGATGTTTGCTTTAGTCAAACAGATGATTAATACAGCTATTCTTGATTCTATCAATGTAGATAAAATAACTGGCTTTTAGAAGACAAAACTGTAGTCTAATTAAATGGTCAGAAATTACTGTCTGTATCTTGTTATGCTGGCAGAGGGTATAAGTGCCCCTCAGCTGCTTGTCACCATGTTTATGGCTGGTGATCATCATTATCATTGTTTCACATCTGTGTGTAGGGTGTGTTGTCATTTTCTCACTTGTCTGTCAAAATGAGCTAGGTTAGAAGACACTTCCTTTTTAAAAAAAAACCCACAACAATAACCAAACTCCACAGCTTTTGAAAGTTCACTTTGAAGGCAACAGATTGTGGAACATTTGTAATAAGAGCCCCTCCAGCAGATAATCTTGAGCAGAAGAAAGATGACAGGCGACTGGAGGTTGTAACCTCTTCTGAGCCGGAAGAATTTTTGAAGACGCTCTTGTTATTCTGGAATTTGGGTGAAAACAAGCCTACCTGCCTCAGGGATTGGGGTCTTGGAGACATCCCTCACTCTGGAAACCTGCTTCTGGCATTTGCACAGTCGGCAGCCACCCATACTGCTGATCTCCCTTCCTTAGGCATATGGCTTAGAGCAGGGTGTCAGTATTTAAAGCCTGTTCAGAAAGACATGCTGGAGAAGAACCGTAGGCCAGCTTGGAACAGTGATGCTAAGTATGAGGATGCCTTAGGCAACTTGACTGAAGACGAGCCCATCTATAGGTACCCTTTTTTTTTCTGAACTTTATAAGATTGAGTTGAAACTGGTAAGTTCTTTTCCCCTAACTGCAACAAAAGTGGGAACAACTACTGCAGCAGCAACAGCAGAAGTTGTGTGGTCTGTGAATGACCTGGAGTGAACTGCAGTTGTTAGAAAGCTGCTTCCTCAGTAATCCAATTTATATATGTTGAAGGTTGTCCAAAGATGTAGGCAATTGCCTTAGGGACAATGTTTTTCATATCCTGCATGTTTAATGGGTAAAGCCCATACTGGTTGCAAAGTCTGTTCACCTCTTCTGGCGTAGAAAATGATGATGTGCACCAATACATACAGCTGAGAAAAGAGGAGGACCTGCAGTGGAGCCAAGTGTTTTACTTAATCTTATAACTTCCAACAGTGCAAAATCACAAGGACATTAGTCTTCCTAGTGGGACTTAAAGAACACGCTGACCATTTGGTGCAGCATCCTTCCATCCAGATCAGTACTGCTGTTTCACCATCAAAATTCTGGAGCTTGTTCCTCTTGATAAATTAAAACTCTTAAAGGACTGCAATGTGATTCTGTTGTTGCTAACTCTTAGGATGTTTGTTTTAGAAATTACTCTAGCACTCATGTCGATTCCAGAGTTAGGGTTTAGCTGTGGGATTTTTTTCATATGGCTATTGTATCTCATACTCTCTTATTCACTTCTTTGCTTAGAATCCTGGAAAGAAGAAAGTCGCTAGCTCAAAATATGTTTTAAGAGTGATAACAACTATTACAACAAAAACATTTATTTATTGACTAATGAAAGTGTTTATGTAAAAAAAAAAAACAAACAAACTATAACAATATAATTTTCTTTCTCATGTTTACCTTGCTGTGACTTGTTTAGATAACTTTTAATCGAAACCCAACAATTGAACAAAAAGCTACGTAGAGGATGTCCGTGCAGAACTTTAAGATGACAATATCAGCAGCAAACACTAAAATAGTTGTTCCTGAAGGTGTAACTGAATATTCCTGGCTAAAAGACATCTTTAATCTCTTTCTGAAGTAGAATTGTGCAAGGCACCTGGTGGCCAGCTGATCACAGAGGGCTTATTATGAGGCTGAGACATTGTTGGGGCTCTTTGAATGGCATCTTGATGTCAGCCTAGCCTTCTGCTGATTTTTGTGCTTTCATTCTCATTCATAGGGGATAGCTAAATGGCACACATTCTTCTTCCTATTGATGAGGTAAATGGTAAACATCCCTCTAGACTCCCATATTCACCTTCTATCGTGATCTGTCTCAGCTGTGGCAATGCAAAGTTTCTTTCACACAATTAATGGGACAGTTATATCAGAATGATGAGATCATGCCTTTTGCTGAAAAGAATAGAAATCTTTCATGGACAAAGAAAGCTTTCTTTTAAATCTTTGCAAATAAAGCCCCATTTTTTATTCAGTGAAAGTGGGTGACTGCTATATTTTGGGTAGGCACAGCATGGCATGAAGGTGGATTCACTCTGTAGAATGAATGGTAGGTAGAGCTTCGGATTATCTGTCTCAAAACAAAATAAGTGATGTTTGTTGATTTGGGGACTTTTTTTTTTCCCTGCTTGCACTGCCTAGTAGAGTAGCGCCCAGGCAGTTGTAATATTTTCTAAGAAAACCTAAGGCTGTTGAAAGTAATTTTATCTGTTTTTTAAATAAATGCAGAAAATCCATCTTAGTCTTTTCCACTTTATCAGGACTTTTTGTTCAGATGAATAGCGTGCATGTCAATTGAACTAAAATGGTGGACAACTCTGTACTCTGGGGCTACTACTGGGACTCATGAACTGATCCTGAGTTATGAGCCATATCCAAACAGAAACATGGAAAATATCTCCACTCTTTAGTCTGTAGGCTTTTAAGTTTGTATGAGAGAAGGCCCGATGCCATTGCTAAGGGAAATACATGAGTCTGAGATATTTTTACAATTCTTTCATTGAGCTGTGGAGCATGTTTTATTTTCTTCAAAGAAATCAATCGATGACCACTAATTTTAATCTGACTTGTGACACTGTTCTCAATGCCATCTGGATTTCATATAAAGTCATGTGTCTCGTACAAAGCTGAGACTGCCCACTAACAAATAAATTCCTTCACTCATGTAATTGTCTTTAAGAACAGATGAATCACAGCTATACTGACTCCGAAGTGGTTTGAGTTTTATTTCTGATGGCAGAAGCTATTCTGATGTTCCTGAAGGCTTTTTAATATGAGCTCTGCATCCAGCCTGTGTCTGGATCACTGCAGTAAACTACCACGTGGAGTCTGTACCAGTTGATAAGGAGGACTTGTGGATGTGGAAAAGTCTCCTTGATATCACCACAACCTTCACTGTAGGGCGAGGAAGTCTGTGAAACCAGAGAAGCCCAGTAGGTGAGAGGGTGGCTCAGAGCCTCTTCCAGCAGCAGCTGTGGAGCCTCTGGCTGAATGCCCCGTGCAACTGTTCAAGCCCTGCTGTTCCCTGCCAAGATTTCCATGCTGCTTGTTGGGCTGTGGTGCCAGGAATGAGGTTGAACACAGAACAGTATCTTCTTTGCTGCCTTGCCCCCAGCAGAAGGGCAGATATTTGGAGGGAGAAAAGGGTTTGGAGAGATAATGTTGTGTTTGTTTCCCTGGGGAGGCTCTGTGGCCTCACTGCTGTTGGTGGAATTCAAGTTCTGATGTTGCTCATCTCTTGTGCTTTCGAGATATCCAGTGGAGTACAGCAGAGAAATAAACAGCACTGTGAAAGCAAAGATTATACAACAATAAAGTAAGAAGAGGGTTCTAATACCTATAATCAGGAACAGGCTTTGTTGCCTTACAGTTGTCAAGTTCTGAAGCAATACAGTTTGGGACAGTTATGTGCTAAAAAACTGCTAATGGCTTAGCTACAAATAAACCACAAGCAGGTATTTATTTGCCCGTGTATGCACACTGCTGGGAAGTCTCACATTTGAGAAAGAAAAAGCTTATTTCACGCATTTGTTGTTTTGCTAAGATGTCATGGCTTGAAGGAGTGAAATTTTGTGGAATCAGTGTAACTTGGATTGGCATAAGATAGAGATGTGACTGTGTTTTCTAAAAATGTTGCCAGACTCATATAATGCAAGTGCAAATATATTGAATATACACATACATGAATAACCTGCTCAGTCTCTAACTCCTTATTTAAGTAAATTACTCCAAGTCAGCTGTTTTGTGTTAACTGCCTGCATGCAAATTGTTGTTGTTGAGTGAGTATGAACTAATTCAAAGCCATTTACTTTCTTGGTTAAAGACCAACTACTTTTGCATGCATTGCTGGGACAGAGCATAGATTTTATAGAAAATAATTGCAGATTAACTGCTATGTAGGAAATCTGGCATCCTTGCAGAATTTGTAATGATTTATTGAAGAATTCCTACTGATAGAGCATAGTGAACATGATGCTAGACAAGAAAAAGATGTTAATCTGCAAAAGTGAAGCAGAGACTCTATCAAAGGAAACTTCTTTGCCTATGCATTCCCAATTCATCCTTTGGACAGTCTCTGTTCTGTGCAACAAAGGGAAAACTGCAGAAATGAGAACATGTAAAAATAGAAAATGAAGAAAAAAAGAGGTAGAACTCAGTGTAAACTGTTTCATTTCTGCAAATGATGTTATTTCTGAAGCTGGATTAATTTACAGTGTGGTTTCTTCAGTGCTAGGATTACTGTCCATACTTTCACTTTACATAAAAAATATCTCTAGAATTTGGTATATGTCATCACTACCTATTGTGTAAATAGTTTCCTAGTCTAGAAAAACTTTTCATTTTTACTTTAAAACATCTTTGTGGAATGTGTTGTCTCACTAGACTGCTGCAGAAAGCTATCTTTGAAAAAGTGCTTTCTTACTGCTTACATTTGAGAAAGAAATGCAGTATTTTTTCTTACATCTCATTACATAAAAGTCTGCATTTGAGGATGATATTCACAGTACAACAGGGCACACCTTGCTACTTTAGCCCTAACTAGAGAGCTATGTGAATGATCTGTTAGGATGATACATTCCTATTATGATGATATACAACTCTGGAGTTTAGATTTTGAAATGTTGAAACATTTTTTTTTCACTAATTTTGACTACATTTTTCTAGCAGTGTCTTGTTTAAAGTGGTTCAGCTGTCAGTTAAGAGTGCTGAAGATGCCAGCCAAAGGAATAGTCAGTGTGTCAAAGGAGGAAGTATGTGAAAATGTATCAATTTTATGCATGTTGTGTTCTTGTAACTTGCTATACTGATGCTCAAGTAACTGTGAAAGATCCTTTTTAACACTTTTTTTTTTTTGTATTGGCCTTTGTTCTCAATGTCAGTAAGGTATGTTAAGATCTCTGTGTAGCCCACTTATAAATAAATGAGTAGCTAAGGAAGTATGTGAGAGAAGAGTAGCAAGTTCCTGGAGGAACTCTTTTTAATACAGTCATAAAGATCTGAGCATTAAGGAATGTTTTGTCTTTTTTCAAACTGTTTGTGATCTAGGGTTTGGAGTTTGAATGCTGGAATGAATTCTGCCACTCAGCCTTCTCTGTAGTTGTTTTCTTGCCTATAGAATAGGAATAATGCTTGTGTGTGTCTGGGTTGGTGAGATTGAACTGATTAGTGACAACAAAACTCTTTGAAAGTCTCCAATGGAAGACATTAAACAACTATATGCTATGCAGATTTTCAATATTAAAAATGTATTACAAATGACCTGCAAAAGCAAGGGGGAATGGCAAAAGAAACTCACTAGAATACATTTTAACATGAAAAAGACAAAAAGAGAATTCTTAAGATCCCTCTGAGAGGAGCAAGCTAGACAGGAATAATAGTCTTATTTGCAGTATTTCAATAAGCAATTGTTGAAATGCTTTTTCAGACATGAAAAGATGCATTTGGTCACAGCAGCGGCTGAAGCAAGGCAGACATGGAGTCAGCAACAGGTTCCACTTGTCTGCATTCTGGACAGTGTGGATATCAGATTCATGCTTGAAGGTGATGCAGTGTTGCCCCTAAGGCAGGAAAAACACTCAGCTACTATTTGTAAGACAGTATCTGCAATTTGAGTAGTGTAATCTGGCCATTCTAGTTGCCTTACCTTTGTGTCATAGTAAGGCCTTCAGATTTTTCAATGTTGCATTAATATGAAGGCTTCAGTTTAAAAGGAGTCCAAAAACAGAGGGGGTAAGGAGAAAGGGAAAAGGGAGTAGTTGTGGAAGTTCTGTTGACATTTCACAAGCCAGACAGTTTGGGATTACAAATACTTACAAGTCAGAGCACTGATTCAGAGTTGTAGTTGTCATTTTTATTTTAAAGCAATGCTGTCAAAAATAAAAGTTGTCCAAAAGCAGAGGGGGTAAGGAGAAAGGGACAAGGAATAGTTGTAGTAGGGGGTCACTCTGAACTTCACAGCGCGCTTAAGCTTTATCCTTGGGGAGAATTAAGAGAAATGTAGTGCAATTTAGAATTCTTAAAATGGAGGCAATTATGTTTTAAAGTTTAAGGACTGACCAAGGGCTCTGCACTGTACTAGGGGCGCAGTCTAGATGGTTCCCTGTCACAAAAATGGGGGGGTGCTCAAATAGAAAGATGTAATTATTCTGTAAAGCCCCAAAGAACAGAACAGCTTTTAGAAACACATGTGGATGTGTCAAGTTATTTGTAAGAATTTGAATGCTAGGAGCTGAATAGGAGTGATTATATTAGTTGTCAGAAAAGACAGAAGCTTATCTATTGTAATACTGATTCTTCCATTATGGATAAGTGTAAGATGATGCCGCTGTTACTGATAATCAGCTCTATTATGCATCCTTCTCATGACTTCCCTCTTTTCATGTAAGACTATCCAAAATTTTGGAGTTTTTTGGATCATGGTTTCATTTAGGTAATAGATAGGAACCCCATTTTTTATCAGATACTTTTTCTATAGGTGTTTTATGTGTGACTGCATGCAAAATGAGTCTGATCTTATTCTACTGAAGCCAGTGGGTTTTCTGAGATGGACCTAAGAAGAGTTAGGATTTTTTCCAACAGTATTTTGCAGTTCTTTAATTTGAAAGTGCTTTGCAAAGTAATTACTTTCCTCTCAACTATCATAAACTAGTACTATAGAACTAGTAGCTTCTGGCTATGTTTTTCTATGGAGAAAAAGAGGAGTTTGGTACTACTTTAAAAATCAAAAATGGTAGAATAACAAGCAGTGAATAGCTGCTTTGTGGTTCAGTAGACAGACTGCTGTAGAGAAAACCCTAGAATTTGGATCTGTTCCCAATTCTGCCTTTTCTCATAGTACTTTCTTAAAGCAAATTATACTTTTTTATAACTTGGGTTTTCTCTCTGTATCACAGAAGTGCTGAGGCCTGGGAATGAAAATTAATACATATTTGGTAAATTTTATTACAAACAAGAATGTTGTACCTTTACAAGTCTTTGTTTGGCAAAGCAGAACATACACCTGTTCATAAACTGATATTTATGGAATATGTCCTGTCTATTGATGTGCCAAATTACTGAAGTAGTATCCAAAGGGCATTAGTGCTAAGAGAGAATTTTGAAGTAGCATTTTCTTCTCCTTATTAATCTACATACTGAAGACTTCTTTTTTTTTTCCCTTGATCTGAAAAATTTACTAATTTGTAATGCAGATAAATGGATGTGAAAGCATATGGAAATTACTAAATATCTCTCTATTTTGACNCTGAAGTAGTATCCAAAGGGCATTAGTGCTAAGAGAGAATTTTGAAGTAGCATTTTCTTCTCCTTATTAATCTACATACTGAAGACTTCTTTTTTTTCCCTTGATCTGAAAAATTTACTAATTTGTAATGCAGATAAATGGATGTGAAAGCATATGGAAATTACTAAATATCTCTCTATTTTGACGTGGAAGTTCACAAGCCAGACAGTTTGGGATTACAAATACTTGCAAGTCAGAGCGTTGATTCAGAGCTGTGGTTGCCATTTTTATTTTAAAGCAATGCTGTCAAAAATAAAAGTTGTTTTGGTTTAGATTTGCGTTCTTTGAGTCTGTGCTGTCTCATAAAGCGTTTGGTACATCTGTAAGGGTCTACTAACTCCTAGAAAAAATATTGGAGGTTCTTTTCTAAAAGAAGTATAGTCAGGTTAAAACAAGGATTTGTTTCTTATTGAGGATCACGTATCGTCTAAATGCTCCATACATTATTGACTCCATGTAATAAGGTGTTGATACAGAACTCCATTTGACTGCTGTTTAGTCATCTAGGTATTCTTCATGGGGAATGTAATTTCTTTATTTATTATGGCGGTATCTGTGGTATTTTGTAGTTTGTGAAACCATCTAATTTCAATCAATTACTCTTGGTTCCTCATACAGGGTTTCCTCTTAGCAGCTTCCTTGGCTGATTAGCAGAAGCTAAAGGAAGACCTGGCAACCTGATCTACGCTCATTCCCAGTGGAGGTTTTGTTTTGCATTAGGCCTCCTTTTAGGAATAAGAGGGAGGATCTTACTGCCATTAGATTTTGGAGAGTTCTGGAGATGTCAGTTGCTGTTTCCCTTAAGGGTACATCAGTTGTATAAATTCTGGGACAATAAGAATAACTTGAGCTTTTAATCCACTGTTATACAAGCTGCAAATTTACCAGGGAGTTAGTGCTGTCTTTTGAGAAATGCCACTGTGACCCACAGTACAGGTGTTGAAATTTCAACAAGACATACCGAGTGTGGGCCCACCTGAGATTATTTTTTTTTACATGCCTTTCTCTAGCTTTTAGATACCTTACTGTGTGTGTTAACTGGGAGAGACTGGACTCAGCTCATTGCAGTCTTTGTAGCATTTTGCCTAGCAGTGCCCTTTGCAAGCCTTTTTAGTGTCAAAGCCAAAAAATATATATGCTCTGTCATGTAACCTTATTGTTAAAACCTGAGGATGCAATATTTAGAGAGCTCACTAAAATTTCCAGTCTGATATTGAATCTTATTTTGTGTGAGAGCCCTTTTGGTTATGTCCTTCATGACAAGAAAACGGAAACATCTCAATATTTTTGTGATTATCAGCTCAAATGGAGACTGACATGTAGCAGAGGGATCTGCAGGTGTGTGGGTAGAATTGGCAGAGGAACAGCACACATTGCAGTACGAAGGTGTGTGTGTGTGCAGCCGTGAACAACAAATGAGCTGGAGTCTAATTTCATTGAGTGACTGGAAAAATCAGAGAATTTCATATAACAGCAAAATGTTGCAATTTAACCTTTCAGTGCTGCCTTCCTTATTTCTTTACGTATTTTTCCCCAACCTCCGTTGCCTCAATACCTACCACCCATGTAACAAGGCATACACGAGCAGCCCTCTGCTGTGGGGGGCACGTTCACTTGAGTGACACAATCCCACACCACTGTGACATGCTGTTAGAAATACAATCAGGGTTCTGGAACATGATGTGGGACATCAGGAGGCACCAGAGCTGCATCGGCACACACCTGGGAGGCGGTGTCAGTGCAAGACCTTGCTTGAAGATCAGTGCTGGCCTGAGACATCAGAAGTTGTGGTAAGATCTTGAAACCCTTGGAAAAATTATGGACTCTTTCATTAAGACACTTGACAGACATTTTTCCTCTGAGGCGTCCTAAAACATTATGGAAAGTTTGTGGTACGTTTTTTGAATGTTACTAATCTTTAAAATTCTGAGATTTGATTGCTTGCCATTGGTTCCATAGATCACCTGGTACAGAAATTTTCTTCCCTGACATACTCTTGTAGTCTAATCAGGAAAGAGAGTGGAAAGCCCTGGAAAGGAATGACCT
The DNA here is from genome assembly GCA_013400935.1 of Turnix velox. NCBI lineage: Eukaryota > Metazoa > Chordata > Aves > Charadriiformes > Turnicidae > Turnix > Turnix velox. The sequence goes on from VZTY01006115.1 coordinate 629,483, forward strand.
TCTTGGGAAACATCCAAGAGAGAGGATATAACTTCCTGGTGCTAGTAAGAAGGAATTGTCACCTCTTTTTCTCCTGTAATGTCTTCACTGGATTCTGACATGATAAAAAACCAAACCACCACCAACAACAAAAAATCCAAACCATCATCATCCACTCACCCCACCTTATGGGCTTGACTGGTGGATAGTGTCCTTATCAAGTTGGTGTATTGCAGTTATTTCTGTCTTAGTTTCCCATTTATTTATTTTTTGATGAAACAGGAGCAGGTTAGGATTATGTACAGTGCTGATCTGCTCATGGTGGACAAATGGGAGACGAATCTGATTGGCCTGTTCAGGATACCTTGAACAGGTTGGCCAGAGAAGTGATGGAGATCCATCCCTGGCGACATTCAAGGCCAGGCATGATGAGGCTCTGAGAAACCTGATCTAGTGCTGGATGTCCCTGCTTACTTGCAGGGAGCTGAACTGGATGGCCTTTGGAAGTCCCTTCCAACTCAATGCATTCTGTGATAAAAAACTCCATTAGGTGATGTTTTGATTTGTAGACTGCTTTTTGACATATGGTTTAGTAAGACTGGTTTATTATGTGTTCCCAAATATTATTTGGCTATGTTTTTACTGTAGTTTGGGTGTTTTTCACTTCTTTCTCTTGGTTCTCTCAGTGTTAACAGATACCAGGAATCAGTAATACTTGAAATACAGTGATCTCTGCCTTTCTGATGAGAAACAAGATGAGTCACCAGTAACTAAATGCAATAGCCATTTTGTCCCTGGACTGAAATTTGTTCCTCTTGTCTAATTGTTTGAGTACTTGTTTTCTCCATGGGCTGTCTTCCTAGCAGTGTGGCATATCTTGCCAAGACTGGGAAGAAGGAGCCACTAGCAGTGTCAGTCTATGTAACAAGTATAGAGAAAGGACCCTTCCTGCTGGGGATGATGGATATGGACATGCTCCACAAGGTTGTGTATCTCCTACCACATCTAATAGCCTGATTGAGCCAAGTACTTGTTACTGAGTCAGCAGAGAACCTGTCTCCCAAGTTTCCTTGGTTCTTCCTTTGGAGTTCTGGATGTGACAGCTTCCTCTGTTATTAAGCTGCATCCTTAAGAATGCGGCACCATGCTGTCAACCAGTGATAAATTAGTAAAAAAATATAATTAACAAAACCCACAAGTAGTGCAGATATTAACTATAGTATTACTAGCTTTAGAGAAGATGATAAAATCAGATCTTCCTACACCTTAAATTGATTATAACAACTTTCTCTTATCCAGTACACCTACTGTTGGGATGGGATGCCCATGTGATCTAATGGACATGGAATATCAGGACAGTGTGAGCATTGTTTTCACTGAAGAGGTGGTTTGTTGTTTTTTGGATTTTTTAAGATGAGCTTTTTATAACTGTCTAGGAATTCTCTGAAGAGTGAAACTTGTATGCAGCTCCAAAATCTACGATTTATAACTCTCTTCTTGGGCTGTTTTTTTCTTTAAGCTTCAGAAATACTTCCTTTTTTCAGGTGTTTAAGTGGAGGCAGACACTGCACAGAACTTGTAATGGCAGGCTCAGTGATGAAAAGGTGAAGGAATTATACATCTATATTTATATAATGTTTGAGGAATTGTTTTCCTCTGGCAGGTACCATTGTGCATTAGGTTGCAGATTATCTCTTCCTGGGTTGTCTTGAGGAACAAGGCTGCTTTCTGCCTTTCATTTGCCATATGAAAGTGGATCATTGCATTTCTGAGCAGGCGCGTGAGCCTCCGTGTCTTCACCATTTCTTTTGCTCTCCTCCCTCCTACGCGCCCCATAATTATCCCCCAATTTTTTAATTACTTTGGTGGAGTTTTTCCCCTACATTACGCAGATCCATCGTGTTTGTGATCCCAAGGTACTCATCCTTGACACAAGTGTCATCCTTGACACAAGTTTGAGGGATGTCCCTCTGCACGTGGCAAGGATCCCTGTCGCCCGGCAGGTGTCACTGTGGGCTGCGGGCCTTAGGAAGAGGAGGGGGGTGGGGAGGAGGGGCTTCTTC